>CM076570.1:1606398446-1606474545 GCA_034641835.2 Pinus albicaulis | reverse complement strand
GATCAAGTAGAAGATGCAAGAAGGAAAGAAGAAAGCTTGACGAAGCAATGTCAAGCCTTGGAGGTTGAGGTAAACATTCTCAAAGGTAAATTAGAAGAAAAGGTTAAACTTTTGAGGCTTCAATATAGTACTAACATTTTGGACAATATTCTGAGTAATCAAAGGTCTCTTGCTATCAAACTTGGTCTTGGTTTCCATGAAACTGTTAAAGGAGAATCTAGCTCACAAGGAAGTGCTAAAAATTCAAAGGATGTCAATGCAAAACCTGAAGTGTTGAAAGAGACAAAAGGTCAACCAACAATGATGAAATCTCAAAGGAAATCAGTCAATAATGTTGAATGCTTTAAATGTCATAATTATGGGCATGTTGCAGCAAATTGCAGGAGCAGATCATTTCAGCCTCAAACAAACAATTCCTACATAGAAAGGTACTCTGGTTTCTTCAAAGGATATTGTTTTTCATGTAACAAGTATGGACATAAAGTAGCTGATTGTAAAAGGAGGAAGATTAGAAATACTCATTATGATTCTTATGCTTATTTCTCTGGACACATGAGATGTTATTCTTGTAACAAGTATGGACATGTAGAAAAGGAATGCGGGTTGAACAGATATGAGAAATTGGATAACTTCCAGCACACAAATAGAAATTTCAAACAAATCTGGAAAAAGATGGAGGACCGATCAGAAACGTAGGGAATTTTGACCCTACTGCAGTCATCCGCTTCTGAAGCTTACTTCTCTGATTGACTGCAGGAATGATGTGGGATACATTATAAGATTTAGTAATGTATCGTCACAGGGGGAGCAATGTATGATGTCTCTCATGATTGATTTTATTTTTCTGGTTATATGTATTTCTGACAAAGCATCTGATATGAAGAAGACAGGTACAGGAAGTACAAGTTTAGGGGGAGATGAAGGAATGTGAAAAAAAAATAAAAATTCTATGATTCACTTTCCATACGCGGGTTCTATTAACAAAAAGTTGCGTATAAACACGAGTTCCAGCAAACACAGTCGCGTATGCATTGATGATAAGAGAATTTATAGGATAGCTGAAGATCTGGAGTAGAGGTTTAGGGGGAGCATCAGTCTGACTATTTATAACTGTATTATTGACTCTGTATCAGCTTATTTTCTCAGTTCTAGATAATGATGATATAATACTTGGTTTCTTATTTTAAAGATCATGGATGTGCCTGGATTGCTTCTTGATGAAGAGTATTCGTTGCTGAGATGAAAGTCTTATAATTCAAAGATAAGGACAGATCATGCAGAGATTGTTGCTGATGACTTGCTGATGTAGGTTTTCAGGTTGCACAAGTTAAGAAGGAGCATTGGTTCAGGGGGAGCAGCAGGTTGAATACTAATGATTGCATTGTTGGCAATATGACTGCTTATTCTTTAGTTTTGTGATGATCAAATGATGATGACTTGGTATATGGTTTATTATGATAAGATTTTGATCCCTGGTTACTGAAAAGTATCTTTTGTGCTCACACATGGATGAGTTGGAAGTCGTTTGATTCAAAAATAAATCATGCAGAGTTTGTTACTATGGTTGAGATCTTTTGCCTACATATGTTACTTCATGTTAAATCTTGAAGATCTTGATGATATTGGACCACATGGATGATTTCTTGACACATATTTGAAGATGTTGTTCTGGTGTGATAATCTCTCTTGGAAAGATTGTATTGATGATGCAAAGAATCTGAAGGCTTGGTTACTAATGTGCTTATGCTACAACCGTTGGATGACGCTTGAAGACACAACTACACTGTTCTATCTATCTGTAGTTAGGAAGCATTAAATATCTGAAGAGTGAACACTTGATCGGATTTTTTTCGAGAACGCAGCAGATACGAGATATAACCATAGATCTGAGAGATACGGCGAAATAATGCTTCATTTTTATTAATAAAAGAATATTGCAATAAAACACAAACATAATGGAAATAAACTGAGCGGCTGAGTAGCGTATCTGCGAAGAGATGTAAGCGTCTGTGAGCCTCTAAAGCGTGTTACATTGAGGCTCGCAGGCCTATTACAGACATAATGGAAATAGATGAGCTAAGTGCTAGCGGCATATCCACTGAGAAGAGATGTGGCGTTACCTGAAGCTGTGTTACAATGAAAACATGATAGAGATGTGGTGAGCTAAAGCCTTTGAACGCGCTTATCTACGAGAAGAAATGTGTTATCATGAGCCTCTAAAGCATGTTACATTGAGGCTCGCATGACTATTACGAGACATAATGGAAATAGATGAGCTAGGGTAATGGCAGCATATCCCTAAGAAGAGATGTGGTGGCTACCAGCCCTTGAAATGTGTTACAATGCAAACATGATAGAGATGTGGCGAGCTAGGGCACTGGTCGCGCTTATCTCTGAGAAGAGATGTGTCGGTTCCCAGCCCCCTGAACTGTCTTACAATGGGGCTTGAGGGCCTATTTATTGTTGAGAAAAAATGTAGAATCCGAAACGTCCAAAACCCTAACCGTAGGAGATGAAGCGCCAAAACTGTGGGCCCCGTTTGGGTAAATTGGTGGTTCAACTTCCCGGGGACGTAACTTTGGCATCCGATCTCCGTTTGATGCGCTCAATAGCTTGTTAGAAAGATCTGTCCGAGGAGTACAACTTTTGAATGAGCAACATTGGTCCATGGACCCATGTTTCTCTCCGTTTTCCCAAAAAATGTCGTTTAGGGCCTCAAAACGGCTCTGGAAGTTTAAGACCCGAAAAACTGCTAAAAATAGTAAGTTGTGCCGAAACTTACAAACTGAAATAACTGATGGTGGGGGTTCAAATGGACTCGATGGGTGGCCACCAATATCCACCTGGATTATTAATGCCCCAAAGCGGCTCCGGGTGTGCAGGACCCGAAAACCTGCTATAAATAGTAAGCTGTGCTGAAGCTGAAAAACTGAAAGAATTGATGCTGCAAGTCCAAATGGAATGGGTGCAGGGGGCCATGACCTCACTGGATCATTCCTCCCTCCTTGGAAGCAATGGTCTCCATTGCGTTAAGTTCCTCTCCATGTGGGGGGGAATTTTCTAGCTGCGAACTGGGTGTTGGCAGCCGTGCTGGATGTAGATGTGCCACCGCTGGGCAGCCATTGAAGGATCTGAAGAAAAAAATTGTCCATCATCGCGTTCCTCTGTTTCGAGGGCATCCTCGAGCAAGATTTTGACAGGATCTCCTGCTCCCTCGTCTTTCTTTCCTTCCGCCATGGGGGGTCGTCGAGGTTGCGAGGTTGAACTCCTTATACCCTGGCCGCATTGGGGACATGAAGAGAAAAACAGAGAAAGAGCAGACCCGCTCTGATACCACTGATCCGGATTTATGCAGGAACGCAACAGAATACAGATATAACCATAGATATAGAGATGCAGCGGAAATAATGCTTCATTTTATTAATAAAATAATGACTGCAATAAGCTTACGGGTTTCATGAAACACAGTCGCGTATATACGCGAGTTCCTGCACAGAAAACCACGTATGTCTGATTGCTGACAAATCTCTGTTTGGAGTCAGCTCTCTTCAGCACAGCTGCAGTGCTGTTTGGTATCTCTGATACTGTTTGGTATCTTTGGTGGTGTTCCAGTTCTTATAATATTGTTTCGATCTCTGATGTGTTGATAAAGATGCCTTGATGATTTGTTGGTGAAAGTGTTCAGGATGCACAAACTAAGGGGGAGCCTTGGTCATATGAAAAGGATGCTTGGATGCACAGATTCAGGGGGAGCATTAGCATTGCTGAGTATAATGCATTGTTGGCATTATGTTGATTCTGAAAAATGTTCTCTTTCTTGAGGACTTTCTAGGTGTTGGTTATGGAAAGTCATATTTGTATTTTGATGAAAAGGTCATGTTGAGACCCATGATGTAAAATTGTAAATTTCAGTCATGTAAAGGACTTGTCAAGTTTTGTAAACCCACTTGGTTGGGTAGCTGAGTCAAATTTTGGAAACCCACTTGGTTGGGTAGCTGAGTCAAATTTGTAAACCCACTTGGTTGGGTAGTTGAGTCTCATATGTAAATCCACTTGGTTGGATATTTGATGTAAGTATGAGTCATTGGTGATAGGAAATTCATAGAGTCATGTACTCCTTTGGAAAATATGTTTGAAGATTCAACATGAACTCAGGGGGAGCTTGGTCACTTTAGTATATAACAGATCTGCAGAACGCTTCTTCCACATGAGGAGAAAAGGGGGAGAGTATGTTGGTTTTTGATCCGCCCTTTGCCCTTGATGTCAAAGGGGGAGAGTGACATGGTGTTTGAATGAAGAGTTGAATGAAGAGAAAGAATGGTGTCAAAAATGGAGAAAGTGACATGGTGTCATTGTATTCTTAATATACCTATCTGTTGTGGTAACCAAACACCATCGTGGTTGCCATCAAGTCCAAAGGGGGAGATTGTTGGCAATATGATGCAGAGTGTTGTCCTTGATGGCAACCCACTGAATGAAGATGAAGACATGAGATTGTTGGCATGTGTTGTCCTTGATGGCAATACACCCGATGAAGTTATTCTTGACTTGATGGACTTGGTAAATGATGTAAATCTGATGTGATATGATGTTTGTTGACAATATGATGTAGAGAGTTGTTCTTGAATGGCAACCCACCTGATGAAGATGATGGCAACTTACTTGATGAAGTTGTGCTTGATAGAATATGTCTTGATGAACCTATTTAAAGATGAAAATCTGATGTATCTATAGAGAGTACAGAAGGTAATGAAGAAAGGAATTCAATATGTGCTTGGTCTATGATGAAAAGAGTATGTCTCAAGGCATACGCGGATTTTCCTAGGAGAAGTCGCGTATGCACGCGGTAAAGTACGTGCCAAGTCGCGTATGGGAAAAAGCGCTCAAAAAGTGCAAAACCAGGGGTAACCACCATGGTATTGACCCATTTTATTGGGTAATGATTCGTCTAAATGACCCCGTCCAGGAATACCATCGGAAGTAATGTAGTTTTGGGCTCATGGTATTGTTTTGGCTCATGGTATTGAAAAAGGGGCTCATGGTATTGAGAAAGGGTAAACCTATATAAAGAGAAGAAATTCATTGTGCAAATCATGAGTGTGGGTGCAAGATGTCTGAGCTTGAATGAATACTTCTTTCTGAAGTACATATGAATGGAAAGGGTTACAATTGAATGATAGATCTGAATGCATGATGCACCAATGATGAAGAAGGGGATCTAGATCTGAAATTTACTTGTATTTTCTAGATCTGTTCATGGAGTGATTAGATCTGTGATGAGGCGAACATCTGTCTGAAGTGAAGGGTTAAATCTGGGTGATGTATCTGTTCTGAAGAATTGCGATGACCTAAATATCTGAAGAACCATACGCTAGTTCGCCGCAGAGGAAGCGCGTATATACGCGGCTTCGCCGAAGAAAAAGCGTGTATGCGCAATGAAATTGGTTCTGTAATTTGTACAGAAGTATACGCGGGTTTATGTAAACGGAAGCACGTATATACGCGACATCAGTGAAAGGAAAGCGCGTATGCAAACTAGGGTTTGCTGAAGTCTGTGGTAAGAAATTTCTGATCCGTTCTGCTGTGTTATTGCTATCTATATTCTACAGTGTTGAGTGGTCTGTATCAGTTTGGTTGTATGATTGAGCTTAAATGTATGAAGAGGGTCCAGTCTGAAAATATGATGAAACGTGGCCTGCAAGTTGTGTTCTTTTGAAGTTATTGGATCCAGTGTGAAAATTGATGAAACGTGGTCCATAGAGGTGCTGAGGGTTGTAGCCTTCAGTCAGGGGGTTGTAGCTTCCTTCAGGAGAGGCTGGTAAATGAGATCAGGGGGTCGTAGCTCCCTTCCAGGAGAGGCTGGTAAACGAGTCAGGGGGTTGGAGCTCCCTTCCAGGAGAGGCTGTAAACGAGCTGTGTGGTGCTCGTGTCAGTAGGAGTCTGCACCAAAGACAAGATGTTGTAAGATGTTTTCTCTATAATAAAATATTGAAGGCTGAGCAACGGCAGCGGTGGTTTTCTCCCGACTTGGGTTTCCACCTAAAAATCCTGGTGTTCATGTGTGATGCTTTGTGTGATGGTTTATTCTGTTCTTACTGCACATGTTTAATGTTTGTTAAACATCTGATGAATGAATGATAGAATGATTTAAGTGAAGAATTAATGACATATTTAGATATCTGTGTATACGCGAGTTTCATAAAAGGTATCTGCGTATATACGTGAGTCTGTTTCAGGAAAGTAGCGTATGGGTTTTAGAAGCAAGAAAAAGTAAAAGTTTTGAATATGCAGTAAATACTGATTCACCCCCCTCTCAGTATTTTTCCCAACATAGAGGAATAGAGTGCTTTAAGCATGAATCTTAGAGCCTTTGCATAAAGACATAAATATAAAGTATAAGTGTAAAAGATACTTCCCACACACAAGTCATGTACCTGTACTAGTGAAAGCATACTACAGGAGTACAGGAATAACAGCTTGGTGCAGGACGGAAAATCCTTAAAGAAGGAAGATCTTTTCAAGGGCCCACTTGCTAACCTGCCAACACTCAAACTGGAGATAAACATAGAATTTTACCTCAGTAATCAAAATTTTTTACGGCAGTGTGGAAGTTTCTTTATTTGGTTTCTTCGCAAAGTACTTTTTTTCACATTTCAGCACTATAATTTCTTTGGCATAAATTCCTACGTGATATTTCGTTTCAATTCTACAAGGTTTTGATTAATGAAGTAGGAATAGAGATAAGAAAATTTCATATCATTTATGGAATTCCCTGTGCTTCATATCTATGTTTATGAAACCCCTGGGTTGACAATTAAGTGTTGAAAGGATTTTGCTTAACTATGATTCCTGCACCCAACAATATGGGGAGAAATTCACCTCACCCATAGTGGTGCCTGTGCACTGTCATTTCAAGCACGCCATCGGTCTAACCCGAGGTGCATCGCTACTGAATGGACCAATCTATCGTCGCTTTGATATGGAGAATGATGAAATAAAGAGGCAGATTTAGGAGCTGCTGCTGAAAGGTCACATCCAGCCGATTTCATCACCCTGTGGGAGCCTGATCGTGTTGGTGCACAATAAGGATGGGACTTGTAGACTTTGAATTAAATATCGGGCACTGAACAAGATCACTGTCCAGAATAGGTATCCATTCCCATGGATTGATGACCTTCTAGAACAACTCAAGGGGGGGGGTGGAGAATATTTTATCAAGGTCGACTTGAATTTCGAGTATCACCAAGTAACACAACTCATCAAGCTTGCCAAGTCCACATCTTTCCATCTCGAAACTGGTGGCCAAACATAGGTTGTCAACAAGATGATCATACACATTTTGCACATGTACAACTCAAAGCATCCAATCACATGGGATGAGAGCCTCCCCAATGTACAACATAGCTATAACTAGGCCCTCCACAGCTCAACCAGCTACAACCCCTCTCAAATAGACTTGGTATTCTAACCACTATGTCCCATTAACGTGGGCATGCCAGTTGAAGCTACTTAGGCCAATTCAGCTCATGTCCAATCTGAAGCTGGCAAGGTGAAAAAATTCATTGAGTGTATTTAGCACATCAGCCAACAAACTCATGACATATTGGACTGAGAGAATTATAATTTCAAGCAGTGACATGATCAACATCAGGTGCCACACAACTTCTAGGTGGGAAAGAAACTATAGCTACATTTGTAGAAGGAGCACCTTCCTAGAGCACTTTGATACAGGCCATACACCATCATCAAGTTTGTAGGGGAAAATGCCTTCGAGCTCAGTATTTCATCATTCATTGGTCTAAAATGAGTGTTCAATGTGGAATGCCTTCAGCCCTACTTTCCACCTCTACTGGACCCATCCGACATGGCAGAACAACTTATACCAACATAGTTAAAACCAGACTACATGGAACAAGACACAATTGATAGGATCATGGAGACACATATCAAGAACACCTGCAGGTAAAGGATCGAGCTATATCGAGTTTTCAAAGGAGGCCAACTCCTTCACCAAGGGTAGTGGCTCACGAGGGACCAAGTTCAACAGAAATTTCCTCATCTCATGGAGGAACTCAACGAAATGGGGACCATTGCTTCCTAAGGGGGTTGGAATGATCCAGGTGGATATTTGTGGCCACCTACCTATTCCACTTGGACCCCCACCATTTTTTCTTTCAACTATCCAGTTTCCTTAATTGTAGCACAATTTACTATTTTTAGCATTTTTTTGGGTCTTGAACTTCCATTGCTATTTTGAGGCACTAAACGATGTTTTTTGAGGAAAACACCTATAGGAGAAATGAGCTAAAGACACAAAATCAATTACCAATATTTTTAATCCTTAGATATATTTTTCTAACAAGGTATCATGTGCATCAAAGGGAGATCATATGCCAAAGTTACGACACGAGGAAGTTGATGTACCAATTTACCCCAACATGGCCCATAGTTTGGTGTTTCATCTCCTAGGGATAGATTTTTGGATGTTTATGGCTTTCCATTGTTTCTAAACAATTAATAGGCCTTCAAGACTTGTTGTAACACAATTCAGAGGCCTGGAGCTACCACATCTCTTCTCAAAGATAAGCTACCAAAGCCTTAACTATTTTATTTCCATTTTGTCTGTAAGCATATTTCAGTTATGTGATATTCATGAAATGAAATCTTATTTTTGTTGCATATATATGTTTATGTATATTTCTATATTTTATTTCATTCATGCATCAGTTGGGATCCGTAATAGACCATATAGTGCTCATGCAGTACGAGTATTGAGGAGGTTTATGTCAAAACCATTGAAGGGGCATTGGATAGGAGTGAAGCGAGTTTTCACGTATTTTTGTGCCACTAGTGATTATGGTTTATGCTACCAAGGAGGACCGGGATTGGATAAAGCTTCAGACATTTATTGAATTTTTGATGCAAAATCGGCTGGAGATCTAGATCAAAGAAGGTGTACAAGTTGGTATGTGTTTAACTTATTTGGAGGAGAAATCATTTGGATGAGTCAAATACACTCTATAGTGGCTCTTTCAATTACAGCGGTTGAACACATAGTATTCATGCAAGCAAGCAAGGAATAATTTTGGCTGTAGAGATTGTGTTCAAGTATGGGGTTGGTACAACGAGTTATAAGGATAGACTGTGATAGCCAAAGTGCAATTTTCTTGGCAAAGAAACCTATTTATCATTCAAATACAGAGCACATTGATGTTTCGTATTACTTTGTGAGGGATACAGTTGAGGACAAAAAGTTGTTGCTAGTAAAGGTGGAGACTTTGGAGAATGTTGCAGATGCATTCACGAAGTATGTGAGCACTGAGAATTTTTCTTGGTTTAGAGAGACAATGGGAATTATAGGGTTAGACCAACGACTAATCTTTCCTGTGAAGCCCTATGTGGAAAAGAAAACAAAAAGTGGGATAATGTTGAGTATGTGTTATATTATTTCCATGACTAGTCGTGTCAGGCATAGCACGTGGTGGCTCCTACACACGGTTCGGGGCAACACCTCACAGAATTTTTTTGGGACATTGTAATAGGTGGGAAAACCTATCCATGGTTTTTTTCATGGGTTTTGCACGGGATTTTTGGCATGATGGGTTTTTTCCCATGGTATTTTGTATATACGGTCAAGGGAACTACAATTATGTTCTAATCTAGGGTTAATGGATTGGGGTTTATGAATGCTTCAACATGTGTGTATATATATATATTGTAACATTGAAGTGAATATAATGGTAAATCAATCTAGTAGTCCTTGTTTTGACATCCAGGGGAAAATATATCTGTATATTTATTTTATCATCTCAACAATGTTTTTTTTTTTTTTTTAAGAATTTGTTTGTAGATAATTTATATACAAGGTTAAAACCTCACTCACTCGAACTAGAACTACCATTGGCAATGGCAGTAATAGTACAAGTATCGATATCACATTTGAGATGCCCTGAATGACATAGCTTTGCACATCGAATTTGGTAGATATTGTAATTTTTGACGTAAAACTTAAGTACATACTTGTGCGGCCCCATATATTTAATGGTCACAATATCATAGGCCATAAAAACCTCCTCTTCTATATATGTGAAAACCAAAACCGATCATATGATCATTTTCATTTTCATTTTATTTTGTACCTTACACTACAAATATAAATATATTACAATATAACATAACCTAACATATAAAAATACATGGATTTATTCTTTCTAGATTATTTTTACAAGATAGGGTGGTGTTTCAATTTCAGAATACATAGAACATTAGGTGTGTTTCTCTTGAATTTGGCATGTAGGGGTAGGTCACATATTACCATCTTTGTCCCTTTATTGTTTGTCACTATCCCTTTCATTGTAACATGGGTTCGACCACATCACGTTGCGACATTAGCCTCTACCTTTTATGCATGTCATAACTTGGTGGTAGATCCTTCCTATCCATGGATTGCCTAGTTTAGAAACTCTTCATTGTATCTCCTTTTGACCCTCCATGACCTAGAATCCAACCCTCATGGCCTCTTCATTATCATATATCATGTCTCACCCTGGGAGGATTCAACACTTTATTCCTTGTCATTTCCACATTAGATTAGCCTATTTATGCATGATGATACTTGGTTTTATCATTACATCGTCACCCTTTTCTTGTCCTATCAATCACTTTCACTTGGTGTTTTACCTTTTCTGGAGGAACCACTGTGATGAGTGGTCTCATTTTCCAATGTCTTTTCCTTATTATACTTGAGTGGTTCCATCAGACCAGAACTAGCTTCTACCTTTATACAATTCATTCCTCTAGGATGATCTTCCTGAGTATCCTTTTTATGCTCATTTAATCTTGAAAAACAAAGACATAACTTTTTCGTTGTTTTCATCCTCGTTGGTCAATGAAAATGACCAGTTAATTTTTCTCTTCTTATATGCCACCCTTCCTAGTTTGCGTTGGAGTTATGTATTCATTATGTTCTTTGAGGAGTACTTTAGGACACTTCCTGTCTGTGATGTGTCCATATTCCTACTCCATAGATCCATAGTATATTTTATGGTGGCTATGATATGTTTGATGAGTTGCATGTATCTATTGTGTATTTTTCTCTCCATGTCCTATCATTTCATTTTTAGTATCTCTTTATGACTAAGCATGATTATGCCTTCCTCGTGGATATTATTAGGAGATATGAGACTTCAAAATTTGGATTCTTCTCATCATGCTTCCTGGCTTTATCTCCTTCCTCCCATTTTGACCTATGATATTTATTGCATTGCATTTCAGCCATTAATTACTCTTCCCACCTCACGCATTAGGGGACCTTTATTTTGAACTAATTTTTTCTATAGTCGTACCTAGTATTTTACAAATAAATTATAGCCTTATAGTCCCATGGATAACCCTTATTCATACTGATTGGATTTGATATTTCTTAGTTCAGTCCATGCAAACCTCCCTCATGTTCTAAAGGCTTAATTTCCCTAAGATATCAATTCGAAGCCACATTCTCTTATCTCTCTGAGTTGGCTTGGGTATATTATTATAAAATCCTCCTAACTTCTCTTCACCCAAAACATATACATTCAACGTCCTTGGAATACCTGTGAGTAGTTATATACTATATATTGGTCCATCCTTGAGGGTCAAGCTAGCTGGAGACTGGAAAGTTAGAGAGTAATTTTGCTATTTTAATTAGTGATAGATTGAGAACCATTTTGGTTTCAAGGTCATATTTCTTTGACAAGGGCAGACTCTCCCAGACGAAAAGATACGTGTGTGATGGTATAATAATCTGTGTATTCATTTAATGTCATGATTAGTATAAGTGAAGGTCCCTTTCCATTTTTTTTGTGATTTATCTTTCATGTTGATTTGTATGAGTTTGCATTCCTCATCGGAAGGGAATTTGTGTGCATTTTTTGGTGGTGATCGTGTGACACATTTAGATCTATTACTGAGGACAGGATCGCTTGGCTAGTGCAGTAATTAGTTGCATTGAATCCAACACTTTGCATCAACATGCATGGGTCTTAGGTACCAAAATCAAACCCTAGATAGGGAACTCTATGCATTGATGATGGATTTTCATATTGTGTATATTTTTCAATATTCAAAGCATTTCTCAAGAATAGAAAAAATAAATAAAAAAGAAAAAGAAAAAAGAGGGTGTAAAAAGGAAAAGAAATCCCCACAAAAAATGAATAGTTCTGAAATTTTTCCAATTCAAAATGCCACTACTCTTTAGAAAAAAAATTTCAATCATACAGTTTAAGCATGATTGTACAATTTTGAATTTTTTCTCGTAGGTTATAAAATGAATATTTTCCAAACTTTTTAATCTTTTCTTATCGGTAGATAGGTATAAAATGAAATTGTTTCAACAACGTAATCTAAACCAATAGGAGAAATAAGGGCTATGGTTAGGTTAGAATTTCAAAAGAAAAATGTTTTAGGGTCTGCAAGTCTAAATGCACGATACAAAAGAAGAAAAAATGTTAGATAAGTAGTTTGGGTAGGAGGTAGAAAGGTCAAGGAGAAATAATGAAAGGAAAAGGTGAAATTTATTCCACCATCAAAAGACTCATTCTTCCTATGATGGAAGAATATAAAAATATAGGGTGCTTACACTCAAAAGGTGGAAAGGGAGTTAAGTTTTAAAAAAAATTGGATTTCAAAATCATTTTAGGCATACCTTATGTCTAAATTTTATCCTAAGTCCTATACAAGTCATGCCAAGTCTCAAATCGCAATTCGCATCGACATACCGCAAATATTACTTCCGAATTAATTTGCTAATTCACAAATCTCTCAATGTGATATTAAAGGGACCCACCTTTCCCTGCCACATCACCCTTTCTCTACCGCCCATCGCACATCGCATATGATATGATATAACAATTAACGATAGAAACTTAAATTTTTGAAATGTCAATTTGTGATGAGTTTTGGGTTGCAATGTTGCGATGCGATATCATCATCGCATGTTGAAATCGAAGATTTATAAGTTTATTGTTAAGGTAAATAATAAAATATATGATCTGTGGTATTGTTTTATCGCTGATTGGACCCTTCCGCTACCCGAAAAATGCGTCATACCCCAGCATCCGACGACTCATACCCCGTTGGTCTCTTGCCACCTTCCATTTCACCTCCAACCCGAACATCCTCTAATACCACACCAACTATCCCTCACCTCTCCGTCATTCCCACGCATCATCCCACATTTGATGGTCTGTGATGTTTTTCGGGCCCCCCTCAGCCTCCGAACTTTAATAGCAGGAGGGGGGTCCAAAATGGTTGGTATCCAATATTGTCGATTCATCTACGTGTCACGTGCATGATACTTCACAACCCCCCCCCCTTCTGATACCGCTCAGCGCTCTCACCCCCCTCCGACAAGTTATTTTTGTTGTAAACCAAACTCCCATGCATTTTTACCATTGTCTGTACCGTTGGTGCTGCGTCTGCTCTTGCCTACCTGCTTCAACCAATCACATCACCTACCGCCAACAAGTCGTTGTGCCATGAATGGCCACACTGTTATTCAATGGGCCTGTGCCTAATCAACAACCACCAAATCATAGTTTAAAGCTCAAATTTTTCATAGTAGTAGAGTTTAACTTGTTATTACTATCAACTTGTTGCAGGTTTTGAATTCGCGGGAAGATTACAGAAAAACACAGTTGAAGAAGAGACTTTATCCATCAAAGAGAAATTATCAGTTCTCTATCGTTCAATATCAGGGTTCTCTTTCAACTCTACTCACAGTCCCTTTCAATTATATCCCCTCCCTAGTACTGATCTGCGACAAATCCCCCTCTCCGTTACCTTATTATTTCATCCCATTCTCCACTGCATAGAGAGAAACAAGCTATAGAAGGCAGAGAAGAAATTTTTGGCCAGCAATATTTTGGGCCAAATGAAGTTGATAATTTGGGGCAGTATCATGGAGTCAGTGGAAAAAATCTGGCACTCCATACACATTTCTTTTCTTGAACAGAAATAGTTGATTGAAAAATGCACATTGGACACATCGTGCAGCCACCGATTGATTATCAGTCCTAGCATTGCATCATCTATAATGATCCGGAAAATGCGACCCAAAGTTAGAGCCAGATGTCAAATCCACCCATTGTTGCCTCTTCATGGCCACCTCAGCCACCTTCAAGCCTAATTTTGAATTCAAAAGAGCTTCCGAGGCTTGGAAGCTCTTTTGAATTCCGGAAGAGCTGCCAAAGTTAATGCTATAGGTGGTGTTTTGTCAGATATTTTTTTTTTGGGCCTTGCATGTCCAAACTTATATATTTTTTCTTAAATTTAATTAATGAAAATTTTCCGAAGTAGATAGGGCAACCAACATATTTTTTAGTTAGATATTGCATACATTGGCAGTATCAAGGGTTGGTTGATTGGACCCTATCAAAACTTTCATTGTAAGAACTATTGGAACACTGTATTTTTTAGAAGTTGGAGCATCAATAGAAAGAAACCATTTGCAAGATACTTGAGATGTGTATTTCTAGTGATGTGATTCTCTTCTCTATGTTGAATGTTTCCACTATTTTTGCTCACTGTGTATAATTTTAGGCTGATTGTAAAACAAAAATTTGAGATTATGATTTGTTTCTGGAGCACCTTAATTTTGTCTATGATTACAATATCAATATTTTCTTCATGAAGTCTGGTTAAGAAATTCTTAATTCCTTTTTAACCACTATTGCAAATCCACTACTTCTTTCACCTCACAATCCCTACCACTTTAAGATCCAACACACACAGTTAGCTTGCCCTGTGATGCTTTTGAACTTTCGATGCAAAAAAACCAACCCCTTTGACTCCATAGCCCAATGGATTAGTCCCTGCAGAATTTCTCATCCAACCTACAAAATAAATCAAAACAACCAATTCTCACAATCATTGTAACTATCCTAAGACCAACATTCATAATATTAAGGAAAAATTACATCAGAAATAGAGAGAGCCCTTTCTGAGTCTAGGAAGGCTAGGTCCTAGATTCCAAAGTGGTCTGATGTTGTTGTCCTCTATCGTTTATTATTTCCAATCTTATAAATTATAGGGCCCCAACATTACCCATGAATCAAATGACCAAGAGTATATGGATCCCATAGAATCTTGGTTTCATATGACTGTGAGTATCCACTCCTCCTTTATCATTCGGTAGATTGTAGTATCACATTAGTTAACACAGTTTGTTCCTCATGTTCAAGTATTTTCTCGAATATGCCTTTCAAATTTTAACATGAGTAAAATTATTATCTTATTGTGCACATGGATGCATTGGAATTACTCCTATACTTCAAAGGGAGTCTTATTCTTCTTACGGTAGAGTATGGTAGAAGAATAAATAAATGTTATGAATAAAGACATTACAACAATGCTATTAAGGTTTTGAATTTCAACACATAGCCACTAAAACTAATTTTGGTCGACATTGGCCTTTAACACACATATGTGACAAATATTTTTGAGTCCACTCTAATGAGTTTTTATCCAAGATAATTATTTTTAGTTTCCCTTACAAGGTACCATTGGAGAGCCCATATGGTGGACCACTCTTGTAAATATCATAATGAGTTATTCATGATAATTCTAGCATTATTCACTCAAAAGTATCTTCCAAGTCATTCTCCAAGATATTTTATCTAAAAAAAGTCCTTACAGTAGAGGAACTAGCGAGTAATGATTAGTCATTTAAAGCTTTTCATGCCATCCTGTACTCTTAAGGAGTAGATATGCCTCCCCATTTATTAAGTAACCCTTGAACTTAATTATAGTCATAGTTTACAAAATACTTAGCGGAGGATAGGAGATCTCGTGATGACCCAAACTACGAAGATCATGAGACCTAATATTCATGACATTACTGTTGCTGGTCACCAAGAGAGAGTAATGGCTTTCAGATGAAAAGTTGGAAGACAGGAGGTCTCATCACGAGCTGACGTATTCATCCATGTTACTTTTTGTGAGTGGCACTCCCATTAGTTGGTTACCAAGATAGGATAGTGGCCTTTATATAATTTTTAAATTAAATAAGATAACTCTGAATCTATGTCTAGTGAGTGGGACAAAAAAAAATTGTTCGGTCAAACTACATCCCTGCAAAGGCTATAGATGCCTGCAGTCAGTAGGGCCATGTTTGTGGTATTAAATTTAATTAAATACTATGATATACTCACTTATTTTTCATTTTCCCTAAATATCATCATTTTAATTCTTGGACAATGGTTTTAACGTGATTTAAGCATGATGTTTTGAGTTCAATAATTTTTTCAAAAATTAGGAGTCTTTAATAAAGGGGCACCCTTAGTGAAGGTAATCATGTGTACTGGATTAAGAGGAGACCTAATATTGCATCTAGATGATGAAAAAATTTAGAGTTTAATAAATAAGTTCTTGATTGGTCCACGAAGGAATCATCTTGTTCTATTTTTATTTCCCTTCTCTGGTATCATAACTCACTTCAATTTTTCCATGGTATTTAGAGTGGTGAAATATTCAGTAATATCTACTCAAAAGGTGTTGATGGACAATAATTTGTATTAAATAAATCAATACAAGTCTAGGTGAAGTATTTCTATAGTAGGTGCAGGATTTCAATAATAGGTGTAGGATTTTTATAACGGTACATGAACCTTGTGGCAGTCTTCTCAAAATTGCACCTATTCTAGAAAAGTTTTTGGTGTTAATAAGACTCTGGGAAGAAACAAATTCTAGAAAATCTATGACAAAGCATGGAATTCACTTGAGACTGGAAAACAGGCATGTGAGTTCCATCAAAATGATGCAATATTTCTTCCATAATATTTGTAAAAACATTTTTTCCCTATACCTGGTCTTGTTACATGATCCCCTTTTCACATCCAAAATTTCTTCCCCTTTAATAAATCATTCATGTACTCAAATTTTTCCATAATGGTTATAGCATGGTTTAATAGACACTATAATTATGATGTTGCAGACTTGATGGAAATTTTATACCAGTGTGTTTATACTCCCTTGTTGATCATTAATATTTGCCCCCACATTCAATACTCCATGTCCTATATTTTCAATGAATATAATGGTATATGCAAAAATATTTGTTTTTGTCTGATATTTTAATGCCAAATGTCCTTGCTAAGGATACCTTGATCTTGCTATTATGTTTTTTCCATATCTCTGTCGAATTCTCATGCAATGTGGATTAAGGTAACTATGTTAAAAATACAAGGAGGTTGTTTTTTTCTATAATAGAACTTGTTCGTGACTGTATCATTGTCATTCCCTACAATCATCACATTTTTCCCTTAGGTGCTAACTGAATTAAACCAACTTCATAACCTTACCGAGCACTCATCATAAGTAGTCCAATTTGTTTGATCGAATGATCTTATATGATATTTAAAATGCGTCACTAGGGCATGTTGGGATTGTTTTTTTCTCTGTTTACTCCTGAGTTCATATTTTGTTTTAACTGTCCAAGCCATGATGAAGAAATATGATGGCCATGAGCCCACATCCATAGAGGAGCTAGAGAAGACTCCTGAGTACAATTCCTATAAACAAAAGTTTATAAAGGACAGATGGCGGGAATATATGGCCAAATTTCAGGGGTATAAAGAGGAGGTTGCATTGAAATTTTCACAGGGATTTGATGGAAAGATAACTCGAATTGGGGATTTAACTATGAATGTGAATGCGAAAAACATTTCTTGATGAAATAGATTACCAGTGGAGGGAGTTAAGTGGTTCAAGAAAAAGAGAATAGATAACAATGAAGTTTAAATTTATCAAAGCAGGGCACCAAGACATCAACTAGGCGAAGGGGATACCGCGTTCTCAGCTCCGAGAGGAATGGTGCACTCCTCTGTTCATTCTTCAGAAATATTTGACTTGCGAAGGCAGGTATGCAACAAATGTTTTATATCACATTAGTTTTTTGCTACATTACAGTCATGAGCAAAGGATAAATTGCCCCTATTTCCTATTAAAAATCTTGCATAAGATGTAAAAGAGAGTCCGTAGGTCCGTTCAAAACCCTAGGGAGAGTATTTATCATGACAGACTTATTAAGATATAAATTCTAATTGAGCTAGACATACGAAACGATAGTTGGGACGATTTCCTTCGGAGAAACAAGTTTATAACAGTCATTGAAGAACCTAGCTCTCATCCCCCTAATGAATTTTGTGAGGAAAAATAAAACCCTCGAAGAAAATAAAATGGATAGCGTTCTCCCCTCGCATCCTAAGAAATCGAGGCAGAAAAGGGTGGATACCCCTTCAACCCCTCCAAGCCCTTATGTGCCTGCAACGTTGCCATCTGAACCTCAAACTCCAGCTATTGGATGAAGGATTACACGTGGCATGAAGAAATCCCCTCAACCTCCTTCTAGAAAATTGGAATTTCAAGCCATTGATGTGGATCTCGAGGAAGAAGAAATAGGCACCAATGATGGAGATAGACACTGGTAGTTTACATAATTTACTGATAAATTTATGTCTTGGATTAAGAATGTGGCAATTGTACAAACCAATGAACCAGTTATAGGGTGAGATCATATAAAAAACCCTGTAAAAGAAGTTGTTCTGTTCGAAAGACTGATGAAAGATAAATGCCAAGGGTTTGAGTCCCCATTTGATCCTAGTGGAGTTGAAATGGTGCACCTTCACTCCACCAATCAACCGATATCAAAAGGGCTAGTGATGATTACATAATGAGGAATTAGAATAGGAAAATAAAGAGATTCAAAAAGAGGATACAAGAGTTTATCATTCATGAAGAAAATGTGAACGGGGAGAACCAAGATTGGGAGAAGCTTTGTACTAAAATTCACAATAAAAAACAAAAAAATAAGTGCTAGGAAGGAGAAATTGCAGAAGTTAGTGAAGGATTGGACCAAGCGAGCTAAGTATTATGTTGCACATAAAAAGATATTAAAAATTTTTGGCTTTAGGGGCCCTGACCCAAGTTCGCATGTTAAGGTTTGCCAACAAACCCCTATACTACTCGCCCTTTCGACAGTGACCTGCTTGCACAGGTCAAAGTCTCACCCAAAGCAGTATGGGAGGGTGTTGAAACCAGGTTTCCACACCCAGAAAGAGAGCAGGTAAGCCAAGCCACACACAGCGCACAGATCTATGGAACAGGGCTAGTTTGTAGGCTTAAATAGATACACAGTATTACAGATCTAGATCTAGATCTTAGGTCCGCATCCACATGCGTTCAACCAACAAAGATATAAACTACAGTACGCATAGAAGACCAGATTGCATATATTATAATTAAACACAACAGATAACACAGATCATTCGTACCTTATCATAGATTTAACATAGAGCGCAGATTCATATAATAGATAGATCCAAAACCAAATACTAGTAATACTTCTTATATATTATCAGCATATTCCTACAGAACCCCAAATCCCACCTGCGCATACAGCCAGTAGGGTCTGCACACAACAGGACAAAGGATCTTTGCGCACAGCCAGCAGGAGTCCAACCCAAATACCCAAAACCCAGAACTAACAATCCGCACTTAGAATTCACTTCTATTCATCTTCTACCTATCGAATAAAAAAGACTTACTATTTATACCCATTTAGCCTAGACTTACTGTGGTCTGCAAACCGTGGTTTGCGGACTCCTGATTTTACCTATTTACCCGCTTACAACGTATTGGGACTTTTATCCACCCTATCACCCCTGCGCTATACTAAATATAATCAAAATAATACAAAATTGGACCAGCTTTCATCAGTGTGGTGGACCCTGCTCCAACAATCCCCCAACACAATATTGTGACTCATCCCAAGTCACTGCAATGGTAGAGCCTCCACCTGTGCGTGCAATTCATTAATTTCTGCAATCAGGGGGGGAAGGATGTTGAGACTCTGTGGGCAGCGCCTTGGGCGAGTGTGATAAGCTTTTGCGACATTGGTCCTTCCGTAGCTAAGGTGAGATTTTCCTGTAGTTGTTGGAGGTGCGTTACTACTACCTCCGCATCCTGGGAAAGACGGAAGGACAAAGCAACCCATGTTGTCAGCTATTGACTGATGGTGTCTCTTTGTCGGTGAAGTTCTTCGATTTCTTCTTGGAGTATAGTACTGAACCTGATGCTTACCACTCTTTGCATTGGCACCAGTTTGCGTATTGTGGCTTTGTTGTGGGCCACTGCCTCTTCCTTCTATTTCAAGTCCTGGTTGAGTTGTTGAAGTTTTGGAGCATGTTGTACCATGGTCCAAAGTTGTGTGGTGGACTCGATCAAGTGAGTTGCCTGGATGATCTGTGTCGTAATGGTATTCATAGCGTTG
Source organism: Pinus albicaulis (assembly GCA_034641835.2). NCBI lineage: Eukaryota > Viridiplantae > Streptophyta > Pinopsida > Pinales > Pinaceae > Pinus > Pinus albicaulis. The sequence goes on along the minus strand of CM076570.1, from coordinate 1,606,454,240 downwards.
GTGACAAGGGTTGTGCGTTGCTCGCAGACCTCCAAGGTTGTGTCAAGTTATAACTGATTCTACAATATGGTAATTTGTTGTGCCAACACTGTTTTCAGGTTCCACAATTCTGTTTTAGCTGCCTTGAATGCCGCTACTAGGCCTGCCTCCTTATCCTGTGTTGACGTCATAGCGAGGAGTTCCTTTGGTAGTTCTGTGCATATTTTGTGAATCGTTGTTGCGAGCTCCATTTGCAGTGGGATAGTGAGAGTGAGGGCAGTGTGTTATTGTTCCATTTTCCATTCGAGGAGGCTAAGTCGTTGGTCCATCCACTGGTCTCGATGATGGATTTATTGTGAGACCGTGGTGTGAAATCTTTGGAGGGCTTCGTGGGGGAGCACGGCCAAGTCCAATTGTATGCTTGTGCCGACAAGGAATTGGATGCCTAAAAAGGCATTTCCAAGTACATAAAAAACCCAGTCTTCTACTAACACGAGAGAGGAACTGGTAGTTTTCGCGGGAGTATCTTCCTAAGTCACGTTGTCTTGAATTGAAGTGGTGCACAGTTGCATATCTCGAATGTTGGTCTAAATAGTGGTGACCACGACCTGTTGTTGGTGCTCTATTGCAGACCAGTTTTCCCCAGTGGTCAGAGTGATGGAGCCTGTAATTTGCACGAGGTCACTACTAGTGAGAGTGAGCACAGTATCATGGTCCTTGTGTAGAGCATGTGGCTTCTTTCAGGTCCCTGTTTCGTCTACTCTTAGCCGCTTTGTGCCATGGCTATCAAGAGTATTACCTTCATCCAGAATGAGCGCAAGCTATGACCTCATTACAACTTCGGTTTCAACAGTCTCTAGTAGCTGCATAGTGCCTTTCGCAAATGTGGGGGGCTTGGTTGGTGGGATCTCCTGGGTGAGTGGTTCTGCATTTGGCGTGGTGGACCCCCTGGTGCTTTTCCATATAGGAATCCAACACTCTAGTACTTTGTCAATTGCTTCTTCCTTGGGTGGTATTTCCATAGTTGTTGTAGGTTTACTAATTGGTATACAACGGACAACTACTGTCAGGAAGCAGGGAGCAAGGTGGGAGATTATGATTAAGATATTATAAAGGATTATGCAGTATACAGAATAGGTAGGCAATTTATATACATGATACAGGCCAACAGAGCTACCAGTCCGTTCATGCGGACAACTCCCGTGGGTAACTAACGGTAATGGCATTCCTTCTTGTGGCGTGCCATCGGATGAACGGTAAAAAATATCCTGTAATTTCTTCATTAATTTCCATCTGGTTGTGCCTATTAACGATACATTATCCTTGTTATCATAGGCCCTTGTTCCAACAGCTACTTTTCGTACCTTCTGTGTAGTGGTCATGTCTACCATGTTCTTCCCCTGCCCTCGAAACATAATCTTGTTTCGTAGGGGCTGCTAAACTAGGGAGGGCTGACTCATGGCAGTCTGGCCTAGCTTTTGCCAAAGGAAGCTGCGTAACTTGGTCGTCTGTGATACATACTACCAAACCAGTTTTCGAACATACTAGGTGTACCCAATGGTCACACTGATATGTTCCTTCAGTCAGATAGTAGTATTGTTTTTGGCCTCCGCTTGAGTTGTGGTGGGGTATGTTTCTAAGTCCCCGTTGTGCAACCCCACTAGCCCTACAAATTCTTCCTTCACTGTATCTTTGTAAGAGCTTCGTTGGAGTCCCTTGTCTACATACCCTACAATTCTATCTTCATGGGGGCCTTCACACTCCAAGGAGGTCTTGTCTTACACATCCATTGGTGCTTCAAATCGCAGGACCATCATATCCCGACATTCTTTCCATTCATGGATGGTTTCCTTATGTCACTCCCACCATTGTGCTGGCGCACCGCGTAGTGCCTGTTCAAGTGCTTCCAACTGGCGCTTTCATGGAACCTCTCCTTTGAATGCTCACAAAAAATTTTGAATGGAACCAAACCCGTGGAACTGGGGTAGACTTCTTACTTCAGATGATATATTGCTTCGGAGGTCCTTTTTCATACAACACAATGTAGGTGCATCCTATAAGTGTGGTTACCAGAATTTCGTCCCTCTACTGGAGTCCCCTTCTCGCCAGATCATACCAGTCGTTCCATCCTTCGTAGTTAGCTGGTATGGCTGCACTCTGTTGGTATGTTGTGCTCCGTTCATCGAGTCTAGTGGGATTATTACCTGTGTTCCCCTTTTCTCAAATGTCATACTGTGATCCTTCAAATTAATGATACCACCTACATTCATGGCCCAGTCTAGGCCTAGGAGTGCTGGGTAGGAATCTGTATCTCCCACGGTGCGGATAACTTCAAAATCAGCCCGTACCTTGATTCCAGCAATGTTTACAATAACCTATGGTAATTTCCCCAAAGGTGTTATCATCTACTGATTAGCCATGCACAGCTGGGTGGTGGTCCGCTCGAGTGTAGATTCACCCATTTTCTGCCAAGTCTGCTTAGGGATTACATTCACCTCAGATCCTAAGTCAAGAATGACTTGATCCATCTTAAAAGCCCCAATATGCGCAGTCAATTGCATCTCCTGACCTGTGCATTTTTGTTTATGCAATTTTCGTACCTACGCAGCTAGGTAGGTTTGGCCATTGCACCCCTTGAGTAGAGTTTGAATATTCTCCGAGGTCTACTAGTGGCGTAGCAGCTGCATACATACATGTAGGAATGGTTTGATCTATTTCCCCCATTCCTCATTAGGTGCGAGGAATGGGCCACAATTTTCCTCCCTTCCAGGCACGAAGCTGATTTCCTGTGGGGGTTGCACTCTTACTTGCGTTGTTGGGCCCACGGTTGCTCACATCCATGCCTTACTAGGTGACCCTACCTCTCATGGCTCTACCTTTAACCGCTACACATTTTGTGTGGTATTCTATTACTTTTTTGAACCCTAGCTATTAGAACCAGGCAATCTTCGATCGAGTGATCCAACTGTCTACAGTACCGGTAGGTTTGTCTAGTTGGATTGATGCAGTCTCTTGCAAAATGATCGATTTCCCCACAGTTGTAACAGATAAGTTGGCCCAGCCCTCGACCAGTGCTTCCTCCTTGGCCTCCTCCCCTACCTAGACCTGGGGATCACCTTACTCCTGTGGGGGATCTGGGCGACGTTAGGTCGGACTAAACCCGGAATAGTCTCCCTCGCTCCATCAGCAGCTCATACGTGCGGCAATTCTGTTCATCATGGCCAATCGATCTGTAGAACCGACACCACTGCTGCACTCCACTTAACCCCGTAGCCTCCCTAGGTTGTAAGGGACTAGGTGCTCTAGTCAGCATATATGCAGTTAGTAGTGGGAAGTTATCCTTGGTATGACCATTTGCTCGACACTGAATGCACCATCTGTCTGGGCTGACCGCCAGTCTGCGTTCCTTACGCAGGTTCTGAATCTTGAGGTGCATTGCTTCTAGCTGACCTTGAATTTGATGTACTCCCAACTGAGTGTCATCTCTCGGGCCAGCTTCTAGTTTCATAGCCACCTCCAATGCTTTTTCCTACGTTTCGATAGATCGTTGCCCCATAGGTATCCATAAGTGAGGTAGCAACATAGCTATGAACCATTGTATGTGTTGTCTATCATCATACTAGAATCCACCTTCTCTGATTGCTTTCTTTAATCATTGATCTGCTTCCCATATAGACTCAAAAGACCCTTGCTTGATATCTTTCAGTTCATTTACTATCTGCGAGTAGGATTTAGGTCTCTTGAATTATTGCTTTAGTGCATCCTTAATTTCATCAATAGTTTCATTTGCCTTCTGCCAAATGTACCCCATATACCAATCCAGAGCACTTTCCTCGAAGGCAAGGGATAACTAACCCCATCTCACTGCATCACTTAGTATGTTCTGTGCAGCCGATATTGACTCTGAAACAAACTAGAACCGATCCATATCTCATCGCCCGCACCTTTAAAGGTTGGGAGCTTTAAGTGCGCAACCATGTCACCCATTGGTGGGGGTGGTGGGGAGTTTTTTCTTCGATGAGAGCTTGATGGAGAAGTTGATGGAGGATTGCATGTGGAAAAATCCCTTATCGGCCTATACGTAGCTTGATCTCCTTCCCGATTGGTTCTATAGTACTTCCCACTACACGTAGTACCTTCGTTTTAGTCGGAATTCATTCATGGTGTATGGCTACATAAGATACTTTTCTCGCACAGCAAAATCTTTATTAACAATGGTATCATTTTCAGGAACTTACTACAGAACCCTTTAAATAATCGCCTTTCTGCTTCAGAATAGGATATTGATTGATCAATAGCAAATTTTTTCACAAATCTTCCTAGTACGTTGCCTACCCAGTGATCTACCATCCAGGTGATAGTATTATCAGTCTTCTCTAGCTGTGAAAGTTGTTTTGGGTTCCACTGCATAACTCGCTCGTCCTTCCATCACATTTGGAATTAAACTAAGTTGGCCAACCACTCCTGAAGTACGATTTCAATTGTTACAAAGAATATTTCGTAGCTCTCTATGAAGATATATTTGTTCTTCCACTCTTCCGTAGTTATCTTTGTACTACGATTTTATTTTACCATGAATTCATGAACTTTTCTTTCAAACCATTCATCAATCTCTTTCTTTTTGGGTTTCCAATATGGCCTTAGTATTACCTAATCTTTCAAAATGCTCCTGGTCCTGGCAATGGAACCATTTTTTGGCTTTAGGGGCCCTGACCCAGGTTCACACATTAAGGTTTGCAAACAAACCCCTATACTACTGGCCCTTTTGGCAATGACCTGCTTGCGCAAGTCAAAGTGTCACCTGAAGCAGTATGGGAGGGTGCTGGAACCAGCTTTCCACACCCAGAAAGAGAGCAAGTAAGCCAAGCCACACACAACGCACAGATCTATGGAACAGGGCTAGTTCACAAGCTTAAATAGATATACAATATTATAGATCTAGATCTTAGGTCCGCATCCACATGCATTCGACCAGCAAAGATATAAACTATAGTACGCGCAGCAGACCAGATTGCATATATTATAATTAAACACAACAGATAACATTGATCATTTGTACCTTATCAAAGATATAACATAGAGCGTAGATTCATATAATAGATAGATCCATAATGAAATACCAACAATACTTCTTATATATTATCAGCAGATTCTTACATAACCCCAAATCCCAACTGCGCACATAGCCAGCAGGGTCCGCACACAGTAGGAAAAAGGATCTCTGTGCACACAGCCAGCAGGAGTCTGACCCAAATGCCCAAAACCCAGAACTAACAATTCGTACTTAGCATTCACTTCTAGTCATATTCTACCTATCGACTCACAAAGACTTACTATTTATACCCATTTAGCCTAGACTTACCGTGACCCGCGTACAATGTATTAAGGCTTTTTTTTGCCCTGTCACCCCTGCACTATACTAAATATAATAAAAAAAAATACAAAATTGGACCAGCTTTTATCAGTGTAGGAGACCCTGCTCCAACAAAAATATAAATCAAACCTCATTGGTCTCTTTCCACCTTCCATTTCACCTCCGACACCACCATCCGCTCATACCTTGCTAACTATCCCTCACCTCTCCATCATTCCCACGCATTGTCCCACATTCGATGGTCTGCGATGTTTTTCGGCCCCCCCTCAGCCTCTGAACTTTAACAATAGGGGGGGGAGATTCTGAAATGGCCGGTATCCAATACTGCCGATTCTACGACATGTCACACCCATGATACTTCACACCCCCCCTTCCTATACTGCTCACTGCTCTCACCCCCCTCCGAAAAGTTATTTTTTTTGTACACCAAACCATCGTGCCTTTTTACTGTTGTTTGTACCATTGGCGCCATGTCCGCTCTTGCCTACCCACTTCACCCAATCACATCACCTCCTGCCAACAAGTCATTGTGATATGAATGGAAAAAATGTTATTGAACAGTCCCACACCTAATCGACGGCCACCAAATGACAGTTTAAAGCTCAAATTTGGCATTTTATTACTGTAAATTTGTTGTGGGTTTCGAATTCGCAGGAATATTACAGAGAAACACAGGTGAAGAAGAGATTTTATCCATCGAAGAGAAATTATTAGTTCTCTATCGTTCAATAGCATGGTTATCTTTCAAATATGCTCACAGTCCCTTTCAATTATATCCCCTCCCCGGTATTGATTTGTGAAAAATTCCCTTCTCTATTACCTTATTCTTTCATCCCATTCTCCACTGCATAGAGAGAAACAAGCTACAGAAGGTAGAGAAGGAATTTTTGGCTAGCAGATTTCTGGGCCAAATGAAGCTAATAATTTGGGGCAGTATCATGGAGTCAATGGATGAAATCTAGGACTCCATCCACATTTCTTTTTTTGAACAGAAAGAGTTGATTGACAAATGCATATTGGACACATTAGCACAACCACCGATTGATTAGAAGTGCCAACATTGCATCATATTTAATTATCCAGCAAAGGCGGCCCACAGGTAGAGCCAAATGTTAAAGGCACCCATTTTTTCCTCTTTGTGGCCACCTCAGCCACCTTCAAGGCTAATTTTTGCATTCACGAAGAGCTGCCGAAGTTTTTGAATTCAGGAATAGCTGTCGAATTTAATGCTACAGGTCACACTTATCTAGTTTTTTCTTAAATTTAATTCATGAAAAGTTTCCAAAGTAGATAGGGAAACCGACATATTTTTTAGTTAAATACTACATACACTAGCAGTATCAAGGGTTGGTTGATTGGACCCTGTCGAAACTTGCATTGCAAGAACTATTGGAACACTGTAACTTTTGGAAGCTGGAGCATCAATAGCAAGAAACCATTTGCAAGATACTTGAGTTGCATCTATCTGGTTATGTGATTCTCTTCTCTATGTTGAATGTTTCCACTATTTTCACTACGTATCATTTTAAGCTGATTATGAAACATAAATGTTATATTATGATTTTCTTTTGGAGCACCTTTATTTTGTCTGTGATTACAATCTCAGTGTTTTCTTCATGAAGTCTAGTTAAGAAATTCTTAATTTCTTTTAAACCACTACTTCAAATTCACTGCTTCTTTCACCTCACCATCCATGTTCCTTTAAGATCCAGCACACACAGTTAGCTTGCCCGGTAATGGTTTTGAACTTTTGATGCAAAAAAACCAGCCCCTTTGACTCCATAACCCAATGGATTAGTCGCTTTAGACCTACTCATCCAACCTACAAAATAAATAAAAACAACCAATTGTCACAATCACTATAACTAGCCTAACATCAGCATTCATAATATTAACGAAAAAATAAATTAGAAATAGAGATAGCCCTTTTTGATTCTAGGAAGGCTAGGTCGTGGATTCCAAAGTGGTTTGATGTTGTCCTATATTGTTTATTCTTTCCAATATTACAAATTATAGGGCCCCAACATTACCCATGAATCAAATGACCAATGTTATATGGATCACATAGAATCTTCGTTTCATATGACTATGAGTATCCACTCCTCCTTTATCATTCGGAAAATTCCACTATCACATTAGTTAACACAATTTCTTCCTCATGTTCAGGTATTTTCTCGAATATTCCTTTCAATTTTTAACATGAGTAAGACTATTCTCTTATTGCGCACATGGATGCATTGGAAGACCTCCTATACTTAAAAAGGAGTCTTCTTCTTCTTAGGGTAGAGTACGGTAGATGAATAAATCAATGTCGTGAATAAACACGTTACAACAATGGTATTAGGGTTTTGAATTTCAAATCATATTCGTTGAAACTGATTTTGATCCACATTTGTTGTTAACACACACATATGTGAAAAATATTGTTGATTATGATTTACTATAACACCTTATGATATTACCACTCTAATGAGTTGTCATCTAAGATAGATATTTTTAGTTTCCCTTAGAAGGTACCATTGCAGAGCCCCTATGGTGGACCACTCTTATAAAGATCATAATGAGCTATTCATGAAAATTCTAGCATTATTCACTCAAAAGTATCTTCCAAGTCATTTTCCAAGATATTTTAACTAAAAAAAGTCCTTAGGGTAGAGGAACTAGCCACTAATGATTAGTCATTTACAACTTTTCACGCCATCCTGTACTCTTAAGGAGTAGATATGCATCCCCACTTATTAAGTAACCCTTGAAGTTAATTATAGTCACAGTTTAAAAAAGACATAGGGGAGGATAGGAGATCCAATGATGACTGATCCAAGGTAAAATCTTGATACCCTTAACCAAGACTTTTTACTTCGGCTGATAAATATAATTGCATTTAATTAAGATGTCAATGAACTGAAATGAATAATGGTAGCTGTAAATAAGAGGAACATAAATGAACAATATCAGCAATCATAAGAACATGTTGTTTTATGACGGAGTTCGTCTAGGAGGGACTACGTCTCTGGGCCTCGCTGTTAAGATGGTGTAGGCTGCTGCATTATGTGTTGTAAGAAGAAGATGTACATGGATGTGTTTCCCTATGACATACAAGGAAAAATTTCCCTCACGCAGGAGTGGCTTGACTTCTTTAAGAGATGTTCCACTTCGGAACTCTCATACATAAATAAAGACTCCTATCAGTATGACCATAGCTGACGTGTAATAAATAATAGTATCCTGCCAATCCTGGAAAATAAGGGATCTCAACAATACACATATGAAAATGAGAATCCTGCCAATGTGGCATAAAAGGGATCTCATACAAAACACAAATCCATAGCTGAAAGTACATCAATAACAAAACAAGGCAAGATCCCATGACTCATGTATCAACCGGGATCTGCAAGACATAATGCATCTCAAAGAGAAATAAATGAAGAAGTACATGGAATCCACATCATAGCCTCATGATGCCATTTGATGAAGGCTGAGCTACTTTGCAACTGAATCTGAAAACACCATCAATCGTGTGGCATCGAAAAAGGTGAAAACGACTGCTCACATGCGGAAATCTGACACCTGGATAACCCACGTCCAAAAGTGGCTAAAAAATCAAAAACTCAGATGCATAAACTGAGCACGCCATCAGACTCATGGCGTCGAGTAGTGCAGAAATGACATAAAATTTGTCCCATTTGGACAAAGTCAAAATTTCGCCCTTCTGAAAGTTGGCCTCAATCAGGGTTCCGCCTGCCTCTTTTCTAGCTCATGGTTCCACATGACCTGCAATAAGAAATATTAAATCTTGAATTCCATGTGTGCTCTCCTGCTCCTCCATGGCCTCCGGTGCACTGTGAAGAACTGGGTTTAAGTAATAAAATTTGGACGGATTAACCCACGAGAATCCCGCATTGGTAAAGGAAGAAATTGGTTGAGGAAGGGTCATGGCGTCAAATCCCGCCCCTCCCAACATAGCATAGAAAACCCGCATTAAATATTTTTTAACGGGTGCATTTTTTTTTTTAAACCTGTCGTAACTTCATTGGATACCAAGTATGGGGGTCGGGCCTGCATTGGGCGGCCCGCCCCCGCCATGTCTGTCGGCACCGTATGCATATGCGGCAAGGATTGGGTTGTTGGACGGTTGGGGCCCGCAGGGGGGTCACGACCCATTAGGCCTTAAATATATGCAATCAGTTTTGAAAATCATGATATGTAACGTGCGGTTGGGGGTGGTGGGGGTGGTGGCCCACCACTCCCTTTTTTTATATCTATTTTTTTGGATTGTTAAAACTAATAGCACATTTTAGAATTTTCAAACTTTCTACTATAGGAGTCCATTTAAATAGGCCACAAATTTTCCTAGAAATCTGTTGGAGCTAACTAGAATCTGGTGGCCAGAAAAGTGCTAATTTTCATCCTCCTTAAGGTTGCCCAGTCACCAAGTCAACCCAAAACTTTGACCGCTCCTAACTCCTTCATACGAACTCAGAATTGAGTCGTCTGCGCCATTGGAATCAGAAAGATGAGATCTACAACATGAACCTAGTTCGAGAGATTTTCAAACATTTTTATTTTTAAGCCCTTTGTGTTGAGCCACTTGTACTTGTACCTATTTAATCCACCTAGATCAATGACCCAACCTACCACGATCATGAGACCTAACATTCATGGCATTCCTATTGCTGGTCACCAAGCCAGAGTAATGGCTTTCAGCTGAAAAGCTGGAAGACAGGAGGTCTCATCATGAGCCGACCTGTTCATCCATGTTACTTTTTGTGAGTGGTACTCCCATCAGCTAGTTTCCAAGCCAAAACAATGTCCTTCATCTAATTTTTAAATTAAATAAGATAACTTTGAATCTATATCTAGTGAGTGGGACACAAACATTTCGCTAGGTCAAAAGACATCCCTGCCAAGGCTATAGATGCCCGGGAGCAACATGGTCATGTCTGTGGTATTAAATTTAATTACATACTATGATCTACTTGGTTATTTTCCATTTTCCCTAAATCTCATCATTTTAATTCTTGGACAATGGTTTTAAGGTGATTTGAGCATGATGTTTTGAGTTCTATTATTTTTTTCGAAAATTAGGAGTCTTTAATAAAGTGGCACCCTTAGTGAAGCTAATCCTGTGTACTGGATTAAGAGGAGACCTAATATTGCATCTAGATGACGACATAATTTAGAGTTTTCAATATAGAAGTTGTTGATTGGTCTAGGAAGGAATCATCTTGTTCTATTTTTATTTCCCTTCTCTAGTATCATAACTCACTTCAATTTTTCCATGGTATTTAGAGTGGTGAAATACTCAGTAATGTCTACTCAAAAGGTGTTTATGGACAATAATGTGTGTTGAATAAAGCACTACAGGTCTAGGTGATCTATTTCTATAGTAGGTGCAGGATTTCCATAATATGTGCAGGATTGCCATAATAGGTGCAGGATTGTTATAACGGTACATGAATCTTGTGGCAGTCTTCTTGAAATTGCACCTATTCCAGTAAAAAAATTTGTGTTAATCAGACTCTGGGAAGAAACAAATTCTAAAAAATATATGACAAAGCACGAAATTCATTTGAGACAGGACAACAGACATGTGAGTTCCATCAAAATGATGCAATATTTCTTCCATAATTTTTGTATAAATACTTTTTCCCTATACCTTCTCTTTTTACATGACCCTCTTTTTACATCAAAAATTTCTTTCCCTTTAATAAATCATTCGTGTACTCGAATGTTTCCATAATGGCTGTAGAATGGTTTAATAGACACTATAATTATGATGTTGCAGACTTGATGGAAATTTTATACTGGTGACTTTATAATCCCTTGTTTACCATTAATCTTTTCCTATGCATTCAATACTCCATGTCCTATATTTTCAATGAACATAATGGCATATGCAAAAATATTTGTTTGTGTCTAATATTTTAATGCCAAATTCCCTCGCTAAGGATACCTTTATCTTTCTATTATGTTTTTTCCAGATATCTGTCGAATTCTCATGTAACATGGATTAATTTAACTATGCTATAAAGGCAAGGAGGTTTCCTGAAATTATTTCTATAATAGAACTTGTTCATGACCGTATCATTGTCATTCTCTGCAATCATCACATTTTTCCCTTAGGTGCTAATTGAATTACACCAACTTCATAACCTTACCGAGCACTCATCATAAGTAGTCATGTTTCTTTAAACAAATAAATATGTCAAATTTATTTGATCGATTGATCTTATATGATATTTAAAACGCATCACTAGGTCATGTTGGGATTATTTTTTTTTCTGTTTACTCCTGAGTGCATATTGTGTTTTAACTGTCCAAGCCATGTCAAAGAAATATGACCGCCATGAGCCCACATTCATAGATGAGCTAGAGAAGAATCCTGAGTACAATTCCTGTAAACAGAAGTTGATAAAGGACGTATGGCGCAAATTTATGGCCAAATTCCAGGGGTATGAAGACAAGGTTACATTGCAATTTTCACCGGGATTCGATGGAAAGATAACTCGAATTGGGTATTTAACTATGAATGTGAATGAAAAAACCATTTCTTGAGGAAATGGATTACCAGTGGAGGGAGTTAAGTGGTTCAAGGACAATAGAATAGATAAAAAAACATAGTTTTAAATTTCTCAAAGAAGGGCACCAAGACATCAACTAGTCAAAGCGGATATCGCGTTCTCAGCTCCGAGAGGAATGGTGCGCTCCTATGGTCATTCTTCAGAACTATTTGACCTGCAAAGGCAGGTATGCAACAAATTTTTTATATCACATTAGTTTGTTGCTACATTAAACTCATGAGCAAAGGATAAATGTCCCCTATTTCCTATTAAAAATCTTGCAGAGGATGTCACAAAGAGTCTATAGGTCCATTAAAAATGCTAGGGCGAGTCTTTATCATGATGGGCTTATCAAGATATTAATTGTAATTCAGCTAGACATATGAAACGATAGTTGAGACGATTTTCTTTGGAGAAACAGGTTTATAACAATCACTTAAGAACCTAGCACTCAGTCGCCTAATGAATTGTGTGAGGCAAATAAACCCTAGAAGAAAATAAAATTGATAGCGTTCTCCCCTCGTATCTTAAGAAATTGAGGCAGAAAAGGGTAGATACCCCTTCAACACCTGCAAGCCCTTATGTGCCTGCAACGTTACCATGTGAACCTCAAAGTCCAGTTGTTGGACGAAGGATTACACGCAGCATGAAGAAATCCCCTCAACCTCCTTTTAGAAAATTGGAATTTCAAGCCATTGATGTGGATCTCGAAGAAGAAGAAATAGGCATCAATGGTGGAGATAGACTCTGGTATTTTATAGAAATTACAGATAAATTTATGTCTCAGATTAAGAATGTGGCAACTGTACAAACCAATGAACTAGTTATAGGGTGAGATCACAAAGAAAACCCTATAAAAGAAGTTGTTCAGTTTGAAATCCTCATGAAAGAGAAAAGCCAAGGGTTTTAGTCCCCATTTGATCCTCGTGGAGTTGAAATGATAGACCTTCACTCCAAAAATCAACCAATATCAAAAGGGCTAGCTGATGATTACATAATGAGGAAGAAGAATAGGATGATAAAGAGATTGAAAAAGAGGATACAAAAGTTTATCATTCATGAAGAAAATGTGAAAGGGGAGAACCAAGATTGGGAGAAGATTTGTACTAAAATGAACGATAAAAACAACAAACTAAGTGCTAAGAAGGAGAAATTGCAGAAGCTAGTGAAGGATTGGACCAAGCTAGCTAAGTATTATGTTTCCAATAACAAGATCTTAACAAGATAAATCAAAGTGATCAAGGACACAAAGGGAAAGAAGCTAAACATTTCAATTAATACAAGAGAGCTCTAGGCTGCAACCCTGCATTTTTGAAATTTAGAATCTATCTTTTGGTTTTGCTTGCACTAGGACGTGCAACAAGATCAACATGGGAGAGAGTGTTGAGCCTCCATTTTTTCTATATTTCCATACTTTTGTTGAGTAACTCTTGTGCCCGCACCACATGTTTATAGCCAATATTATCCTTTTTATGCATTTTCAGGCTAATATATATAGTCACTCAGAGGTAACAAGCTATGCATTTATGAATTATTATTTATTTAATGATTTTAAGGTATTTAGTGTCAAAACATTACTATTTTCAGGATTTCCTTGTGGCAGGTATACAATTCTTGTTCCATGAGTCCAATTCCTCTTCCATGAGCTCAGTTCTTGCACAAGCAGTATAAATCTCATTCTCTCTTCCACAATTTTCATACTTCAGGTTGTCACGCTGGGTTTTGAAGAGTAGGTGTTCAATATGTTGATGTGCCCCCTTGATTTCACCTACGTCTTCAAAACAACTCACAAAAATAATGGTGAAAGTATGTAGTCAAATTGTCTTTTGTAAATTACAGGGTCTGTTTGCAATGTGTTATTCTAGTGAAGATTTTGCGATTTAATATCAAATGAAATATTTATATGGAGCATGAAGAACAATGGAAGTCCATTATAATGAGAAAACTCCCTATATTTTTTTTTAAATCACTTCAAAACTCTAAAAATCGAATATGGTGTTTGAACTTCCAATTAGTGGACAACGTTGTTAAATAGGGAAACTGTGCACTGTTTGGGGGATCAAATTTATATTTTTCAATTGAGCTCTAATGGAAAAAGGCCCACTTCATTGTGCATGAGGGGAAGAGTTGTATGCCGAGTGGGATGATCCTTGGAGGGGACCACTCGGCTCTCCTCTACATTGCTTAAAACTTATGTAACAAGACTTCAAAGTTAATATGATCTGGAACTTGCTCCTATATTTATAATTACTTTTAAATATCTTGGTTTTTTGATCTAGTTGTTGCAAGGGAAACAAGCTAGGTGGTTTAGGCCCACCAGCCAGTCCATTGCCCCATTCCTCTTAGATTTCTTTACATTTCACATTGAGTTGCATAGTGTCATGTTGTGGTTTAAAATAGAATGCAACTTCATTTTATATCTCTTTCAGATGTTCTGATCATGTGAGATGTGCAGTTTCATTTAATAGCCATTTTCATGACTTTGATCACTGATGTTTGATTAGTGATATTATTGTTATGAAGAATTCATTTTCTATAAGTTAGAAACATTCAATCATTTCCTTAGATTTATTAGAATGGAGTTGTCTTAAGAGTTCATTTCTTGCTTTCCATTCTTGCAGCATAGTAGTAATTATTTAAGAGATTTTGCATTTGTGAATTGCATTCTTTTGAATGGGACCTACATTCCCTTTTCTGGTGGACCATTGAGGAATGCTTTGTGGAGGATTCAACTCAACCCAGAAGAGGAGCGCTCAGAAGTTGGGAAGAATCTTGTTCCTTTTTCCTAAATGATGCCATTTGAATTTCTTGCAAAACCTTGAATTTTATTTGAGAGATCCCTGAGGTCATATTCTAACATTTATTATGTTATGCCTTTGAGTCTATCAACCCAATTGACAATTTAAATGTTGGTATAAATTTTTAATTTATACCTCCCAACAGTAGTTCTAATATTGTGCTCAAATAATGAAATGGTTTTCCCATGATAAAATAAAACAAACAAAACCAAATAAAATTAAAATGAGTGAGATCACATGTTGTTTATCTCCAAACTCTGAATGGTCGCTAAGCACAATGCTGGTTGAATAGTGGCTTGTAACTATAACAGATAACTAGTTTAATATGAGGAAAAAGAGTTGTTATATAACTTATCACTTAAAAAGAACATGCACACATTAAAATAAAAAAGTGTTGATGTTCATCCAACAATAAAACTAACTGACATGAATTTTTTTGTTGTATGGCTTTACTTGGTAAACAAAGCCCAATGTCATGAATTTGTTAAGAGTCATATGTTGAAAAATAGGTTTGTCATAAATAAATAAAAAAAGGTGAAAGTGACGTTGTACTTATTACAATCCTTGTGCAAGGTCATATATGTAAAATTAGTTGAAGTAGTTGTAATATTGATATGATTTTCCCATGATAAAATAAAACAAACAAAACCAAAATGAATTAAAATGAGTGAAATCACATGTTGTTTATCTCTAAATTATGAATCTTTATTAATCACAGCACTGGTTGAATAGTAGCTTGCAACTGTAACCTATAACTACTTTAATATGACGAAAAGGAGTTTCTATATAACTGATCACTTCAAAACAGGCATTAAAAAAACAAGCATTACAAAAAAGTGTTGATGTTCATCCAACAATAACACCAACAAAACCAACACCAGAGGGGGAGCCATCCATCCATAGTAACACCAAAACCAACACCAGAGAGGAAGTAACACCATCCATCCATTTTCAGATCGGCATTCAGGTCTCTATATGGCGAAGCTCTTTTCGGCTCACTAGTAATGGCAATGGCAGTAGCACGTTTGAGATGATTCTTTGGATGGCATAATTCCGCACTTAGAATTTTGTCGACATCATACTGAATGATGTCAAAATTCATGAGAACCTTGCGCAACCCCCTGTATTTAATCGTTGATGTATCGTACACAACAACAACCTCCTCTTCTGTATCTGTGAAAACCAAAACTGATCATATGATCATTTTCATTTTCATATGATGATGAAAAAATAGATTAGTATAGAAGTAGATAGATGTAAGAAATGGCACTATAGAAAAAATAGATTAGAATAGAAGTAATATAGAACAAATAGATTGGAATAGAAGTACATATATAACATTAGAATAGAAGAGAATACTAGAAGTACACTTACTATAACGAATTTTAAGAAACAAGACTCTCTTTAATCCGTTTTGTTGTCAACTGTACTTCCGTGTGCATGCTTTTCCTGCACACAAAACCAAGAAAAAAAAGAAATGCAAGCCTTACTACAGAATTTTAGGTTTTCAGTTAGCCTTACCGACAACTATCTATTTTTTTACTATTTCTAATTTCCTGAGATGGCACAAAGATGCGCGGAAAGAGCATATGTAGTAAAAACAAATTCTTTTTCCTATTTCTAATTTGCCGATATCACACACAGCATAAAGAAAAGAGCATACATAGAGAAGATGATATAGATTTGAAAAATAAATAAAACCTAAAAACTGAAATGAATAGAGGGAACCGAAATAATCAGAACTATTAACAAATATAACTACAAAACATATACTTTACTCCAGATCTAAACTGACATAAATTGGGAAACTGGAAACCTTTTCACTTGAAACAAAAGGTGTTCCTCACTGTAACAGACGCTCTGGACACAACAGAGTAGTTAGTGAGGCTCAAAAATATTCAGAATTAATAGATATAGAAATCGGTAGTCACATGCAGTCAAACGAGCTTCGGACTTGGATCAATAATGGATGCAGCCCTCAAAATAGCACTGATACCATCTAGGAATTTATAGGGTAAGTTCCTTAGATCAAGAACCAAAGGTCACTAATCACAAACAAATCACAAATCAGTACACCAGTATTATCACATGGTTAAAACCCTTAAAGAGGGAAACAATCCATGACCTGAGCCAACGCAACCACTTCAGGCAATTTATTAATATAAAAAAAAAGTTACATATGTTTCTCTATAAACAATTACCAGAAAAATGACCCTCCATGCTCTTTAAATAGATATCATGGACCAATTGGGTGTTAATCCACGGATCAAGTGTCATTAATACTGAGGAGAGAGATAACCATCAGATCACTACAAAATGTGACCATCGGATTATAAGCTACAAATGTACATGGTAAAGAAACAGAATTTTCCTAACTCTACAATAGACAAAGTTACTTTTAACTATTTCCTATGTGTCGAAATATCCTAACACATACTATTATCTACTTCGTTATTTTTCATTTTCCCTAAATATCATCATTTTAATTCTTGGACAATGGTTTTAAGGTGATTTGAGCATGATGTTTTGAGCTATATTATTTTTTCGAAAATTAGGAGTCTTTAATAAAGTGGCACCCTTAGTTAAGGTAATATTGTGTACTGAACTAAGAGGAGACCTAGCATCTAGATGACGGAAAAATTTAGAGTTTTAAATAAAGAAGTTGTTTATTGGTCCAAGAAGGAATCATCTTGTTCTATTTTTATTTCTCTTCGCTAGTATCATAACTCACTTCAATTTTTCCATGGTAATTAGAGTGGTGAAATACTCAGTAATGTATACTCAAAAGGTGTTGATGGACAATAATATGTATTGAATAAAGCACTAGAGGTCTAGGTGAAGTATTTCTATAGTAGGTGCAGGATTGCCATAATAGGTGCAAGATTGTTATAATGGTACATGAATCTTGTGGCAGTCTTCTTGAAATTGCACCTATTCCAGCAGAATTTTTTGTGTTAATAGGACTCTGGGAAGAAACGAATTCTAAAAAATCTATGACAAAGCACAAAATTCATTTGAGACAAGACAACACGCATGTGAGTTCCATCAAAATGATGCAATATTTATTCCATAATATTTGTATCAATATTTTTTCCCTATACCTGGTCTTGTTACATGACCCTCTTCTCACATCAAAAATTTCTTCCCCTTTACTAAATCATTCATGTTCTTGAATGTTTCCATAATGGTTGTAGCATGGTTTAATAGACACTATAATTATGATGTTGCAGACTTGATAGAAATTTACCAGTATATTTATACTCCCTTATTGATCATTAATCTCTGCCTCCGCATTCAATACTTCATGTCCTATATTTTCAATGAATATAATGGTATATGTGCAAATATTTGTTTTTGTCTGATATTTTAATTCCAAATGTCCTCGCTAAGGATACCTTGATCTTTCTATTATGTTTTTTCCATATATCTATCAAATTATCATGCAACGTGGATTAAGGTAACTATGTGTTGAGGCCTCAGAAATTTACGTCAACAACAAGGGGGATAACCACCCAATCCAGACATTAAGACAGTTCCTTTTCTATTTGGAATGGTGGCTTCGACTGGATATAATGGGACCAGTTTCCCAAGATTGGTTTTTGTTTGATTGTTGGGTTTCTCTCAAAAAATTTTCATGAAGAATTACTAAAAACTAAAACATATTTACTCTAACATGCAAAACTTGAAATTGAAACTAATTTAATATAACCCAAGGTAATATTAATTTGATGTGATGTAAAATGATATCTATTCAATATGTGATGATTAAAATCATCACATATTTAATAGAATTATTACTTTGTAAGATGATCCTTTTGAAAAAATAATTAATCAAAATAAATTGAGAAGTATATCGCATATATTTAATGACTATATATAAAACAGACCAATTCCTATCTTTATATTGTACAATAGTGCAATTGATATTTCAGACAAAAACAATCGATTTCATATATAGTTCATGAAAGCTGCATTCATTACTAATATTCAAAACAAGAACTAGCATATATGATAATAGTACCAGATGTGTATTGTCCTATTCATTTGATTAATGATAATAGGCCACATTCAACTATTATATCAGTAAATCTTTCAAAGAATAAAAAAGTGTATCAACAGTGATCAAAAAAATAGTATATAACTGAAAAGGCCATGTTCCATTATTTCATCAAGACATCCACAAACTTACTTAAAATTAAGCATTATTTGCAAATGTTCTCAATAAAATTTTGGACCCTTCTCTAAATGCATGAGAAGGGTTTAAATACTATACTAATTACTTAAAAAAATATTATACAAAATATCATATGAGGTGGTTTCAAACAACCTTCCTCATCATTTGTATCTATTTACTAAAATTGAAATTATATAAAAATAATCAAACTAATAATCATGTCGGATGATAAGTTACTGCCAATTGTGCTTTGTTGCTCACAAATGTCAGACATCGGATGTACTTGTGGAGGTTTGCCGAATTCTGTATTCATTTGTGCAGCAAATATAGTATCTAGTAAAAGCGGTTGCATTCTCTGTATAGAGTTCAAATAATAGTTCAGTGTCATGATCTGACTGTGTGGTTTGACTAGTAACTACCAGTATGCCTCCCAATCAGCTTTCTTTAGCTGTACAAGTACTTCTTCCCTGAGTTGATCGGCTTCTTTCCAACTTTGTTCTGTCTTTGATATCAGGAACAGATTTGAGATTTCCTTCTTTATGAGCCCAGAAGTATGTAATATATGATTAATCATTTTGACGATATTATTTGATATGCCTGTTGCTCTGGCTATGGCCAATTCTGCTTGTTTCAATCGTGCATCCCAGTCTGTAAAAAGGATATATTTAAAAGTTTCCTTGATCTTTGGGAGACATGATTTTCTTCCTTCTTCTGAAAATTGCCATTCAATATAATTAGAGACTTTGGTGTTACATTAGTTGAACTCAATTCTTTGATCGATGACTGTGTTTGTTAATTTTTCACTGATTTCAAAGTGTGGAATTATATTTGACATTTGTACAACAAACAGGTTTTGTTGTTTTGAGAGTAAGGCACTTAATTCCGATGCTTCTTTTATGAATTCCTCTGCAGTAGGAATTCCTTCATTTTTAGTAAGATATTCTCTCAACTTTTTAATCAGTGAATTTTTTTTAGATAAGTCATTTTCATGACTTATCTTAAGCATCTCCATCTCTTGTTGTACTTTGAAAAGTTTTTGTTCCACTTTCTTATTTAAACTTTTTCTTTCTTCGTCTAGCTGCTGTTGTAGTTCAATGGTTTTGGCATCGTTTTCTTGGATCAAAATAGATACTTATTTTTCCTTATCAATTGTCACAGTGGTGTATGCACCAATGAAATGAGATATTCGAGTTAAATTTTCAATCGGATTTGATGGAGTATCTTTCCATACTACTTCCATAACTTCATTCCCCGGGGGTGTTTCAATCCTGCTTCTTTTCCTCTATTTTCTTACTACAACTTTATGAAGAGGGCTATAGAACACATCCAATGGGGGAATATCAGTCACTTTGAGGATAATCTCATAAGTCGAATTTGTAGGAATGATTTATGTGTCTTGGGAGATTATCTCCGGAGTTTCAATGATTTCCTTTGTTGAAACTATTTGTTCCTGTAGAGTTTGGAACTCTGTATTTTTCTATGATGATGATGCCTATGGAGTATTTGGTAATACATCGCTGAATGAAGTACATATTTTATCTAATTCTCTTTGATTTCATGAATCTGAATTTTCTACCCCGATTTCTTGAATTGCTTTAATCGTATAACTGGTAATCAGAACTATAGGATTACCTTAATTGAATTTCTTTTCTTGAATTGATTTAATCCTGTGGGATCTGTCTGAGTCTTTGCTCTCTTATTTCATTGAACTTTTGTATTTATTTGGGATTCAGGTTCAATCTGACAAAATTTAGGATTTCTTCAAAAGTACAAGCAGATTGCAAAATATATTCAAACCTGTCTTCAGTGTGAACAATCGGTTTGAGTTTGACTAACATAGTGAATTTGTTAGCAATATTTTCTAGGTCAAACTGCTGGAGGGTAAAACAGGGAGTTTCAACAGCTCAATATTCTGACATTATTTTAATGCGTGATTAAAATTGTTAAGTGTGAATGAACCACATGAAACTGGAAAACTTGGCCATAAAGACTTTTTAATATCTTTCAAAGATTTAGTGAGTCCATTACCAACAGTTTGGTAAGTGACTTCTCTTGCCATCAACTTATCTGAAACATATAAAGGAAGAATGTGCAGCGAAGCAAAGCTTCCAAAAATTCTGATATATGAAAATGATTCTTCAACAAAACATCTACCTATCATTTGAAGGTCACTTCTTGAAGACATTTAAAGAAAGGATAAAGGTTATTAGGAGCAATATATTACCAAAAGCAAGAGGATTATTTAGCACTAATGCTAAAAAACAAAAAGAATGGGAGTGGCCCTGTTTGTCCAGCCTGCCCAAAGAGATGAAGAAGGATAAATCATGGAATCATTTACTGGATTGGTTGTACTGGAAAAGAGATTTCATTAGCTAAACATGTAAATATTCCAAGTTAGATTAGGTTTGATAGGAATGTTAATAAAGCTCAGCCTTTGAGCATTTAGTTAGTTGTTGATTTTTGTCTTGAAGGAAAAAGAAAAATACAAAAAACAATAGAAAAGAAAAGAGGGCAGATTTTAAAACAAGAAAGGTACAGTCCCATACCAAAAAAGAGAAACAAAAAGCTGAAAGTGTGCAAGCTCAAATGCCACTCCTGAAAAATACACTTCTAGTTAGCCATACAGCCTAATCATGGCTAATTAGTTTTAAATTGACTGCTGATAGGTTAGTGAATTCAATTTTCCAAACAGCTTAATCTTGGCTTATCAGTAGGTAGATTAGGTTAGAAATTAAAGGTTCAAACATGCTCAAAATTCGAACCTTAGTTCTCAAAGAGAAGAATGACTCCAATGTATTTCAAATTCCGAGTCAAAATAGAGGTAAAACTGGTTCTAATCAGCTCAAAATCTGAATCAGAGAACAAGCAAAGAACAGCTCAAACAGAAGTAAAAACAGAGCTGAAAAAATATGAAAGAAGTGCTTCAACTTTCAGATCTTAAGCCTTCCATTTTTTATTTAATCCTTTTGCAAAATAATGTCTATGTGCAGCTTGTTGTTTTATGCCATAGATTAGCAACAAATTAGACTGTCCAATCCTGACTTGTTTGCTTTTAAATTTCTGTTTTATAAGTTAGTGAATAAAAAACTGTTAGACTGCTTAATCCTAACAGATCGGTAGATTAGGTAGAGAAGCATATGAACTCAACTGTTTAATCTGAGTTCATGGAGAAATAAGGAGTAGAAATAGATTGGATTTTTTGCTTTCAAAAGAATAAAATGTTGTAAGAGAGTTTGCCAATTCAAGTGAACTCTAAAGAAGAAAAAATGTTAGATCAATAGGATTGGTTAGGTAGAACGTTTGTATTGATGAAGATCCATTGTCTTTTTATGACTGCTAACATTTTCCAAAGCAAAAGAAGATCATTCAAATAAAGAGAAAGCAGCCCAAAGGATAAATTCACTGATCAGCCTACCAGAGAATGCAGGTCTGAAGTTCTTGATGCCTTCAAAAAGGCACCATCCCCAAGTGGAGCCACTATTAGCCACCTATAAAATTTGTCATACCAAAGGTGGCTAAAACATTTTTTGAGCCTTCAAGAAACAATTTTATTGCTAAAAATGTTATCTCTTGAAGACTCTTGAAGACATCATGCCCTTTGTTCAAATCTTCACTACTATTTCCATTTTAAAACTCTGAAATTCTGTTGATTTCATGAGAAAAGACTACTGCAAAATCCCATTTTTCCCCTGCTCTACTCAAAACTAAACTTCATTTTTCCCCTTTTATTCCCCATGGAATTCCTCTATTTTTCATGATTTCCCTTCTTCCCTTCATGAAAATCCCTTTCACAAAGTCTAAAACTCATTGTTAGACTTTACCGAAACCCCCAAATCCATCAAAAACTGTGAAAATTTTCATAAAAAATAATTTTTTAAGCTGCAGGCTTAAGCCCCCTTGGGCTAAATCCAAAACCACTTCCCCACATATGCCCCAGTGCTAGAACCAAGCACTAGACCCTTTTGGCACTTATTGCATCGGAAAAATTGGAGCGCACAAGTCTATTTCTTATAGTGAAACCTCCAATTGCAATTAGCCTCTGGTTATAAGCGCCTAGCCTCTTTGCCGCTTCATATAACCTTCAAAGCCTGCATCTGGCACTTAAAAATTGTAAAAAACCATCTCTGATGCACATTTCCCTTTGTTAATTCAAAAACCCACTATTTCTAAGTTTTGGTCTAACCCACCGGAGCACTTTTTTTTAAATGATAAATGGGTAGATTGAGAAGCCCCACATCAAAGTTCCGATGCGATTAAAGCCCCATTTGTATAAAATCCCGCCCTCCACTTTACTCCATATAACTTACGCCTGGGACCAAGAGTTTAAGTCCCGAAGTGTTAATCGCATCGGAGAAATCAAAATGGTTAGATTGAAAGACCCGCACCAAAGTTTCGATGCGATTCACCCTTATCCATAAAGCCTCGGGCCTCTGCTCTCCATACATCAAAAGGCCCCATAGACGGGTGCCAGCCTCATATATATAACCTGCCTGATAGCAAAAACCTTTGTATTTCATTAATTTTTGGGTTTTCATATGTATTAAAGGGTTTCCACCAATACGTGATTTGAAACAATATCCACTACTGATCCCAGATCAAATCAATGGACTGCACAAAATCACATCGGGCACATTTTATTTCCTCCCCTGATTGGAATTCCCTGATCCATTCTCCACCATCGATCTGATCTGCAGATCGACTGCTCACAATCAATCGCTTCGGTGCCTCCATGTTCTTTGCCCCGTCGATGCTGATAGCTCTGATTACATCTGGACCGTCCACGTGTCCAAATCGGATGGTCCAAATCACGTTTCCCAAATTTGGTTTAAAAACATGCAGCCCCGCTCATAATGTTTCTCGGCCAATCGAATCGTTGATCTCTACAGATCAACGGTCCTCATTAACCCATTCTCTGCCTTTGTATCACTTTCATTTCATCCCCGGATGCAATCTCCGCCATTGATCCTCACATCCAACGGCTCATATTAAACCCGACAGTCCTGCCTCCTGTGGGTCCTGCCTTCTTCAAGATTTGATCTCGGCCTTCCATCCTTGATCCCACAGCCCATATTGAAACCGCCCATCTCCCTTCCGCCCGCGCATCTATCCAATATCGCGCTCGCTTTCACACCGTTAGATCTGAGGCCCTAGATCTAGTGGTCGACATCCCATATCGCGTAAATTTCAGCACAGAGGTTAATTTTCAAAAATCACGCGATATAAGTTGTTTCTGATGCCACGTGTTGGGCGGGGACGCATATTGCGTTCAAAATGGAAATACCACCTACCCGCTTTTTTCTCACGCAAAAACAGTTGTTTTTCCTCCCAAAACCACCTTTCCCATTTCTATTATGATTTATCACGTGTGCCTTCCATCGTTGATCTCTACAGATCAACAGATCAGATCTAATCTGGCCATTTCACCATCACCCTCCGCCTCTACCAAATGTTTTCAACACACAATCTCCGTCGTTGATCTCATGGGCCGATCTCATTCGACGACCCATGATCATCCCGAAACCCCAAGTTCAATTCCTTTGCATTTTCCTCCACCAAAGGGTGTTTAACCTTATTTCTTCGCATTTTCTTCTATTTTTACATAGAGTGTCCTCTCTCCATTATAATAACCCAATCACTCCTGACTGTCGATCTTCACAAGATCGACGGATCTGAATTATTTCCCATCACCGCTTCTTCCAAATTGCTTTCCTTTCACCTCTGCAGCAAATCTCCACCGTTGGATGCTGTCATCCAACGGCCACACTCCAAGCCGAAACCTCCTAAGTAGTTTTTACCAAATATGAAAGATTTCTTAATTATTTTTGTATTGTGCAGGATTTAAAGGGCTTTCAAATGTTTTAAAAATAAAATGAAAGCCGAGGATGACAATCCTCCAGACTTTCGTCCATCAAAAAAGAAAGCCATATACAGGGTTCAATTTCATGTTTCATCAATGACTCATGGGCATTGATGCCATGTGGACCTTGTACACACCTGCACATCAACAAGACACAAAGAATTAAATCAAATCAAATAATTATCAGTGTCAAAGATCCAGACACAGCAGAAATGAAGGATTAAACATTAATTATACAATTTAATGGATTACAGCTAAAAGTCGGTTATCAAATGCCTAATTCATTGAATTAAGCACAGTTAAATGAAAATCAAGGATATTTATCAGACAGAGGATGCCTCCACCGCCACATCAGAGGCAAATTGATTCCTCTCAGCTATCAGATTTCCACCTGTGTCTTCACAGCATTCAACAAAGGCCGAGTCAATGACCGGAATAGAGCATATCTACCCCTTACAGTTGAATAGTTATTTCAAATCAAAGAAGCTAATATAAACTATCAGCAGAAGTTATTGCAAAAGACGACACAGAGCCTTAAAGTCAACATAAGCTTCCAGCAAGCTTAATTACTTAATGCAAACCAATTAATACAAGAAAATATCTATAAACTTCTCCCTTGAGCCCCTCAAAGGCCGAGAAGAATTAACTGTATTAATTTAACTCAGAATATCTTTTCTCTCTTTCGACCTCCTCATCCCTCTATAAAACTTATTGAGGAATCCATTGTAAACGTTGTTGGTTGGTTGTTTTGATTACTAGTTGTAATACTGAAACTCTCTAAAATAATACATAGTCTGTTGAAGTTGAAGAAGAAATTGAAGTCTTGGAAGCCCTGATGATGTTGTTGCATGCTTGTTCCTAAGAAGGCTCTATCATTGGATCCATGAGCTTGGCTATTGGTGAATTATTCTGAACTGTTTAATGTTTTCCCCTATTTTCATTTTGTTCCGTAAATTCTTACTACAGTAGGATGAAAGTTTTCGGCTAAGAAATGATTCTTAGAAGCACCGTAGACCTGTTTATCCTTCACTGTTTTATGTTTTCTTCTGCTGAGGTATTTTAGAGTCTTTAATCTCTCTCTTTAGTCCTCATGCTGGTTTGTTCCTTAATAGTTCGAATAGTTGGTTTCAACATGATTTATGGTTCTCCCTGATTGTCTGCTGCCACTTAAAGACTGTTATTGAAGTCTCCCTTTGAAGTTTCTTTGTTTACAGTGAGCCAAGGAGGTATGTTCTGATCACACCCCTTGTCCTTGCTTGAAAAATTGGCTTAAATGTATTTATAGTTTTGATCATAGATGTATTTAGGTGTTTCCTCTGAGAGTAGGAGGACTAGATCCTGTAACTCTAAAGATTGGTTCTAATTTTGCCTTGTCTTTTAATTTTCCAAACTATCAAAACACAGGACACCAACAAGGTCCAGGAGGGATGGTCTCACTGATTGGATGGATCGTGACCACGGGTAGCTGTGAAGACTCCGTTTCGACAAAAGTAGATGAACCGGGATGTGTAGAAACAACTTGAGCTAACTCTGGTTTATGGAAAGATGATGTTTCACTAGAGGTACAAATTGTACTTGATTCGGCAGATCGTGATCACCTTCGCCTAATAGAAGTAACTTCTAGTGGTAAAAGTTGTTTTAACGCTAGTCTACATGAACGACGAGGGAAAGGATTTTGTTATTTCACGATCTAATTTATTTTAACCAAAAACAAACAAACAAAATAAAAGGGGAATAATAGGCAAAAGGGTTTACCAAGAAACTGTGAACTGCAGAATACCTCCTGGTGAACCAAGAAGTACGAGCAAGAAATCTCCCCAAATGATGTGTTCGGTGTATCACAATTTACAAGGCGGCCGACTCAGTTCACTATGGATGGATAGCACATAAAATTTGTCCTCCCAAAAATACCCGAAGATACATGGAGGCCCAAGTCCGTATTAGCACTGTTTGATGTAAAACCGCACAGTGAGAGTACCCCTTTATACTTATAATATTGTAACACTGCCTAATATACCAAAAATTACGTGGACAAGCTACAATATACTTACATATGTGGAGTGAGGTATCACACTCGAAATGTCTCGCGGAAAAGTTAATGATAGTTGTTATGTTTTACAATGCTAAAACACGTCTCTAGCCTAAACCTTCTAAATGTTATCGTTATGGTTCCAATGCTTTTTTAGGTAAATTGAGATTAATTTTATGTTGATCTTGCTTAAAAATTTTCCTTTCAAAGGTTCACCGCAATGATGTATTGGAAAATTCCTAAAATTCAACTAATAGTGATAAGCAATATTTCACTTTTAGTTTTTCAATGAAAATACTAGCTACTAGAGGGAAAGAGAAATCAATTTGCAAGAAAACAAATCAAAGAACACAAATAAAATGTAGATTTTATAATTGTTCCTTTTGCAAAACACACAAACCACTACATGCAAATGCAGATTTTTCTTTTTAGTTCTTTAATGTTATGAATGCAGAAAAGAAACTAAGTGCACTAAATCAACAAAAGCAAATGCCTTTTACTTTTGATAAATTAGGAATACTAACAACAATTTCTCTTTTGAAGGAAAAATGAGGAATGAAATAATAATTTCTCCTATCAGGAAACGAAGAATTTACGACAATTTCCTTTTTCAAAAGCAAATGGATCTAATGCGACAATAAAAATATTTTGAAATTAACTTGACAATGATAAAGAAAAATTCTTTAAACAAACATTGAACAAATATTCTTTCAAAGGAGGAAGAGGTAGATGAATTCACTGGTCAATATGAGGCTCAGGCTTTTCAAAACACAGCAGCAAACAAACTGCAAAGAAAAATTCAAGGGAATTTGAATGGTTTCAGGAGTCAACGCAGTCTCTAAAGAGAGATAGTGCTTTGCAACGCGGGCCTAAAAGGGATACAGTGCTATGCAAAGAACTGTGTCCTATCCAAGAGTGTGTTGGGTGCAGTGTATAAAGAAAAACATAGTTGTTTAACACACTTATTTTTCAAATTTGGATCTTGAAAAGCTTAATCTTTGTGAGTAACAACTAGTGGGTGAATAAACAGAGAAAATCAGAGGCTAAAACACCTAGGATAAAGAGTAATCTCCCCAGCTGAGTTGCCAATTTGTTAGTGTGGAATTATGAATTACGAATAAATCATTTTTCCCTAGACATGTGCTAATCTAGAAAAACAGATTAAAGATTTTACGACTATCTTTCCTAACTGTAAAAATACACACAGAATGAAATAAGGAACCTACTTGGGTTCCAAGCGCTTCCAAAATATCCTTCTGTCGCTTTTGTTGTAGCTTCAAATTCCAGCCAGCTGTGAAAAATATTTCCTGCAAGAATGAACACTAAACAACAAGAGATAGCAATAATACAAATTTCTATTCAATTTATTTAGCTAAATCAATAAATCATAAACCATATACATCAACTAGGAAATCATGATGTTGAAAATCAAAGCTTATACAGATGCATATAGGGAAAAATAAGTAGTAATCTTTATTAATGATAGAAGGGGAGGTTACAACCCAATGATTGATTTAGTGTCACCATCTCCAGTAACATCCCAGCCTCATCACAATGTAGATATCTCCAACAATCTATCACTCAAATCAATCTCCTCAATTGAAATTCCACCAACATTTCTCTACAAAAATTCTTCCTTATCAAACACTAAGATCTATGCTCAATTTATAGAGGATCTGAAGGTAGTTCCACAATCAATTACTTTCCAATAATAGGCAAGACATGTTCCAAATCTTGTAGATGTCAAATGGACACACGGATTCGATGTTTGACACATGTGAACTCTTCTAGAAGGCACTGGCCAAGTGGAGATTCTGGAACAGTGAGAACTTCACTCCCAATGTGACCAACACACCCATGAATGTCAGGAAGTGCTTTGTAGAGCAACCTTGCATATGGATATCTGGATATGCAACACACTTAGTCCCTTTAGAGGCAGCATTGGTGAGCTCTCATATGATATATTATAAACTTCAAACTTTGGAAACCTTTGCAGATGAAAGTATTTTATTGATTTGTCTTGTTCTTTGTCTTAGGGCATGTAGCAACTGAAATGTTAGGGGATGATAGACCCTATACATTGGTCTCAGATATGAAGCCCATTTAACCATGTCATTGGGAATGATGCCCAAATTGACCTATAACACATAATGCAAAGCTTCAGGTAACTACAAGCACGAAAAGCATGAAATGAATTCAATTCAAACTATTCCAAATCTGTACTTAAAACGATTCTCTCGAATGATGCTGGAAAGTGATGCAGAGGCATTAAGTTCTAAAAATACTTTTCATTTTAATAAACATAGGGGTCTTCTATTTTTAAAGGAAACTGAATTTTATGTAATTATTAATGGGTTTTGAGTAATTTTAATTATTGTGAGGATTTTGTAAATGTTCCCGGATGATTGGAGAACATGAGGAAGATAGGATAATCGAGATTTAGAAATTTATGTAAATCTTAAGTTAGAAATAGTTCCATGATTTTAGGAGGATTTTTAGGGATAAAAGCTAAATCTTAGGACTTGAGGATATTGGGAATTTTGTTGAGATGATTGAGGATCTGAAACTAAATTTGTTCAGATTAATTTGTATAAATATAATAAGCCTAAAAGGCAAGAGGGATATCAGATAGGAGTTAGAGTAGGTTTTTTACAAACAGAGGTTTGTTGGGTTAAGCCTACAGGCAATTGTAAAAAGGGCCATTGATTGAAGACCAGGTCAGAGACAGAGGTCTTTGTAATTTGATTTCATATGTATAGATGAAGAAATGATTCTGAATTATATGTATCGGTTAATTTAATTCTGTGTGAGAAGTGCATGAACTGATGTGTGTCAATCCTATCATTGATCACTGCAAGGATCGATGATACAGAAATAAAGTTTTTTTGTTTAAATTTGGAATTTAAAAATATTTGGATTCATGTACCAAGAGTGTATTGAATCAATCGTAATTTCAGATTGAAACTGGAATTAATGATGAATTGGGTAGATGCAGAATGATAATGGCACAACATTGTTGAGCCAACAGCAACGTTGAAGAATTGGAAGTATGTGATGGAACAGTAAGGTTCTGTTGTCGAAGTTGTAATTATGCAAAGTGGGCAGCGTTGAAAGACATTCGTGTAGCCTTTAGACAAGAATGGAGCTATTGAATGTTTCATTAAGGACATTGTTGGTGTATGAGCCACGAGTGAATGGCATATTATGATTTGAGTTGTGTTTTAATTCAATCCCTTGATTCCGAAACCCTTTGAAGGTTTTCAGAACATACCGAATCGATGGAATGGAAAACGATAAAGAAGAGTTATGTAATTAAATTAAACAAAGGTGCAGTTTGAAAGGACTTTAATTCATGTTTGCAGAGTCAAATTGAAGCCGGAATAAGGTGGAACCATGAGCCACGGTGTGACAAAACCATGCATTGGCACATGTAGAAACTGAGATGAAAGTGAAAAGATACAAGTGCACAGAGGTCTTTAAGAATTGTTTGAATTATTTAATTAAACCTTGTGTAAATTGGGACTATGAAACCAGAATGGCATATGGATTCTTGAGGATGCAGAGGAGTCACCTTGGAATAATTCATGCGGAATTATCAGTCAAAGAAGAGGACAGAACTGTGAAGAAATGAAGCGGTCGGAACAGTGAAGGAGGTCTTGAGAATCAAAACCAGTGGTCTCGCGCTGGTTCAAAATGGTAAGCAGATTTCTTTGAAATGAATGCAATAGCATCCAGGAATTAACGTGTGGAATCAGTGGTATTTCAAGCCCAGCTATTTCATGTAGCTTTTGGCTTTTAAAATCTGGAGATAAAATGAATGTGATTTCTGTCTGATTTGGATCAACTAAGATCCAACGATATTTACATCATGAAGTTGCATGGACGATAACAGAGGTATGTTAAATGTTGTGGGACCAGAGATAGGCAGAATTGGTAATTGTGGTGTTAATTTTATAACATAAGGTTAATTAATGATTTTCTGCAAGGAATGTGCGAGGCATAGTAGCCAAGGTTGATATATATTGGTTCAGATATATTTAACCGAGTTGATAAGGTAAATATGTCACGTAAGATAAGTCGGGTATGTCGCAGGTCGAAAGGCTTGAATTGTTGGCATGATAATGAAGTTGTATGCCAGAATTAAATGTTATGTGATATGGGTTCAAACGCCAAAGTTGATATATCTGATGTCAAATATTCATGTTTGACATTTTGGAATTAAAGTTGTGGCCGTGAGTAATTCTATGGATTATTTGGTTTATAAAACTTAGAATTGAAGTTTATAAAGCATGAGTTTATGAATACAATTTCGAGAGTTATTTAGACCAAAGTTTATTTTAATGCCTTTAAGGGCTCTCGCTTGTGGAGGAAACCTTGGATAAATAGGATTCGACTGTGCTTTTATAACCATGTTTCAAAAGTGAAGAAATCTTCATTTGAAGATTTATTTGTAGAGAAGCTTCCGCAATTTAAATTTTCCCAAATCTAGGAATTATGTTGGGTCTAGAATGGACAATGCATTTTTATATGCACTTGAAGGTGAATGTGGGTTTAGCAGCACGCAGGCTGCTATCAAGTCGTATCAGAGCTGAAAATAGCTCTTTTTGAAAGTTCAAGTTTTTTTTAATTGAATGCATGTGTGATGGAGAAATTAAAAAGATTAGATTTTGAAACTGACAGATTGCAGCACATAGAGATACAGTGCAGGTGAGAGGTGAATCAAGATCATACAGGGATCTTGAAGATGAGTTGATGAATTTTATTTAACTCTGGTTTGAAGAATATGTTTGCAGAATTCAGGTTGCAATCAGTTGAAGAAAATATCAGCAAAAGAATATCACAGCTTTGAGAGCAGTGATGAAGGAATCCAGCAAAGGATTCTAAGTGGAAGAAGAATGTGGCAGAACCTTGAAGAATTCCAACAGAGGTTGGATGAATAGGACAATTGTGTTTTAACAATTGCAGATGAGTTGAAGCCTAAAAGGAGCAGAGAGGAATGCTCAAAAGGTTCCAGAAGATAGAGGACCAGTGCTTGCCAAAAGACCAAATCCAGAGAAGAGGATTGGTGAGGTAAGTTGTAACAAGGAGAAATTGTTATTGTAGAGGTACAAATCATGGTGAATGAGTGAGAAACTCATGAAGACAGATATGGAGAAGAAGATGACTACTGATAGTCATAGAAGAGATGGAAGAGGTTCATAGAGAGTCCACAACAGAAGAAAGAGGGAAGAAGATGCCAAGGCAAATGGCATAAGACAGCAATTAGCTGATGCGGAATATGAGAAATAATTATTTGAGATAAGGAACCAATTTAATAAATTGAAATTGATGATAGAGGAAAGCCAGAGAATTGGTTGGCTCATGAAGAAGAGAGTAAAGTGGTAGAGGCTACAACAGAGGAGAGAACAACAAATGAATATGTAGTTTGAAAAAGAACTGAAGAAGCTTGAACAGAGGATGAATGTACAGTTGGGATGTGAAGAACTCAGAACAGCTGAGTTGAAAATGGAAGTTTCCATTTGTGAAGAAGAAGAGGAAATTATTGATGATTTCCTGAACTATTGGGCAAGTTCAAATCAGCTGGATGATGTAAAGCCTTGTATTTTTGAATCTAATGATTTTTATGTGATTACAGGTTTTGCAGAAGAGGATGAGCAATCTTTTGAAGCTGTTGGAAGTATGGGAGAATATCTTTCAGAAGATAAATACTCTGAAACAGAAAGCAAAGATGAAGAATGTCTCTTGAATGAGGGAAGCAGCGATGCATTTGTATTTAAATTTGTTACAGCACAGGAAGAAATTCTTGTGAAAGAAGAAGAGGAGGATCAATCTGAAGAGCTGATATGTGAAGAAACAGTTGAGACTGTTGAAACTTGTAATTTTCAAACTAAAAATTTATGTATAAATGTAGAGATAGTAAGTGATGATGAAATACTTCAGAATTTCCAAAAAGAAATTGCATTGCTGGAATATTTGCTGGAAAACTCAGAGTATGATAGGGAGATTGCAGAAGACAAGGTTCACTACAGTGAACAAGAACAGGAAAACATCATGGAAGCAGATGGTGTGAAAGAGAGACTTATTGATAGTCTTGAGAATTCTTCAGATAATTCTTTGGAAAGTTTGAATCAGCATATTGATGTGTTGATTGAGGAGGAAAATTTAAGGTAGCATACTAAAATGCTGGCAGAGGAAAGAAAGGCATTGAGGCCTTATGATTTTTGTTTTAATAATTATTTTATGAATGCAGGTTTTGTTGCAGGTGCTGGAGAACATTTGACACAGTTGGACAGTCAAATGAAGGAAGAGGAAGAAAATTATTTGGACATATTTAATCCATGGAATAAAGAAGTTGAGTTGCTAGAAATTATGCTGAATAATCAGAATTCAGTGCAGGAAGAGAAATCTCAATTTCAAAATTAGGAATTGCAGATGCAAGGGAATGAGGATAGCAGTAAAGGGTATCCTATGTACTAGTCCAATAAATTGCTGAAGGAAGGAGGCACAGAAATTGTCTTAAGTGACAATTTGGAAGAAGTTTTCAGTTGCAGAAAACAAGAGGGTAGGGATGATGGGGCGGCAGTAAGAGTTCAGCAAGTAAGAACTCAGCCAGTAGCAATCAAGAGATGAAAGAATCCAGCAATCAGAAGATTTATTGGATAGAGAAATTGAACTGATCAGAAGGATAATGATGGAAGTGTCTCAGAAGAAGACATCAGCAGGAAATAAAAGAAGAAGAAGTAGAAAAAGGAAGACAATGATAGACTGTGAAAATGCAGCTAGTGGAGCAAGGCAGCATAAAATATGGAGACCTGGAGAAAAGCAGCAAACAACAGTAGAGGTAGATGATAAGTTGCAGAACAAAGTGTGGGATCCAGGAAGACAAGGACTAAAAGCACATGATCAGGAGATCATGATTATTTTTTAACCTTGGGAGTCTGATGCAGGGGCATTAGGTTCTAAAAATACTTTGTACTTTAATAAACATAGGGGTCTTGTGTTTTTAAAGGAAATTGAATTTTATGAAATTATTAATGGATTTTGAGTAATTTTAATTATTGTGAGGATTGTAGAAATTTGTTGAATAATGAAGATTTATCCACCGAGATTATCCCGATCACATACTAATTTGAATTCATATGCAACACATAATCTCTTCTACTCAGATCATCACACATGCGGAAATAAAACAAGCGGTATGCGATCAAAAGATCATCAAAACATCACACACATTACACAGTATGTATGGGGAAAGCTTATAGCTGAAAACCCCCAGATATTTTGTATATTAAGATGGAAGATAACGTGTAACAATCTCAGTACAATACTCCTCACAAGTACTCAGTACTGTCTCTGAAGGTTACACACAAACTAGCTTGGTTTTGAACAAGTCAAGGGTTCAAAACTCATCCACTAATTGCCTGCCTCTATTGCGCAATCAAGGCTGGTGTAATGAGAGATCCAAGTTCGAATCTCACTAGCTCCAACTGTGCGATCATCATTGGAAATCTCCTCCAATGCTTGTGCAAAATCTCATGCACAACTGCTATCGCAACTAATAGCAAATTCACCCTTTCATCTACCTCTTCCACTGGTCTCCACTGAACTGTCCATGCACTGTAGTGAACTGATGTGTTCTTGAGTTGAATAATGAGTTGATAATTAGTGAATTAAATAATATTTAATTCACTCCACTCATTACTAGTTGATTAGCTAGTTAAACTAATCACAACTAGTTCAACTAAGTTAAACCGAACACAACTCCACCAATTGTCCCATCAACTCCACCAAACTCTGCCACTGAAGTCCTAACTAAAGTCAACCATGCATGAGCTCACCAAACCCCAAGGAATAGCGTAATTCCTTCTGTCATATGCATGGGCCACATCTGTAGCTCCAACTGAAGTGATGTAAGAGAATAAACTGAAGTTTAGAGTCCAAATATTATTAAGGGCTAATAATATTTGACTGACCTATTTTTAGACAGGCAGTCTAAAAATAGACTTCAACCTAAATGCCTAAAAATAGAGGTCCATCTATTTTTACCAACTCGACCAATCATCCAAGAATAGCATACTGCAACTCCTAGACCATGTTCCATATGTCTAAAAATAGACTTTGCGCCAAAAATAGCCCGCGGACCCACTTAGTGAAGGCGACTTCATTTCACTAAGCTCCATCATCCTGTTGCATTTTCAACACTCCCTCTCAACAAGATATGGATTATCTACAACCCCTATCCTGCTTCTGTGGAATTCGAACTTGCTCCTGGTGAGCGCCTTCGTCAAGATGTCAGCATCCTGATCCTCCGTGGGAACATATGAAAGTAACATGATTCTCCACTGAACACAGTCTCTGATATGATGGTACCTGATGTCGATGTGTTTGGATCTATCATGAAATACTGGATTAATCGAGAGTTTAATGCAACTCTGGTTATCACAATAAATCACAGTAGGCTCCAAATGTGACCTGAACAATCCGACAAGGATCTTCCTCATCCAAATAGCCTCGCATGCAGCCAAGCTAGCTGCCATGTACTCAACCTCTACTGAACTGAGTGCCACGGATCTCTGTTTCCTGCTGTACCAGGAAACTGTTGTCGATCCAATGCTGAAGATACCTCCAGATGTGCTCTTCCGGTCTGTTGGGCTCCCTGCCCAATCTGCATCCGTGAAGCCAGAAAGCCTCACCTCATCCTCCTCTCTATACCACAGACCATATCCCGATGTGCCACTAAGATAACGCAATACATGCTTGCCTGCCTTCCAGTAGAGCTTGGTAGGCTTAACCATAGCTTGCGAAAGCTGGTTAACAGCATAGCATATATGGGGTCGTGTATTGACCAAATACATAAGCGACCCCACCAACTGTCGATAGACAGTGGTATCCACTACCTCCGCTGAAGTAGCATCCTCCTTCCTCCAACCTCCAGGAAGAGGAGTGTCAACAGGCTTGTATCCATGCATGTTGAACCTCTCCAGAATCTCCTGGGCATACTTACCCTGAGAAACAAACAGTCCTCCACTGCGCTGCCAAATCTCCAATCCCAGGAAATAATGAAGGAGGCCCAAGTCCTTCATCTCAAACTCTCTAACAAGATCCTCCTTGCATGAGAGTATCAACAGCTCATCACCCGTCAGAATCAGATCATCTAAATACAGTACAATGATCAGTAGCTTCCCCTCCACCACAATCTGGTATAGGTTAGGATTCGCCTCACTCTTGGAAAATCCAAGCCCGGTGAAATAACTATCTATCCGTGTGTACCATGCACGAGGTACTTTCTTCAGCCCGTACAGTGCTCTCTTGAGTCGGCAAACATGTGACTCACTGCTGAAGATCTCGAAACCTTCAGGCTGCTCTATGTACACCTCCTCCTCAATGACTTCGTTGAGGAACGCAGTCTTCACATCCATCTGATGGATGTGCCATCCCATCTGCGCTGAGAGAGCTAGGATCGTCCGTATGGAAGAGTACCTTGCGACAGGTGAAAAGGTCTCCTCATAATCGATCCCCTCGATCTGTGAGAAGCCACGGGCGACAAATCTCGCCTTGTACTTCTCCACACTCCCGTCAGCCGCCTGCTTCACTTTGTAGATCCATCGCGAACCTACAGCTGATTTCCCAACTGGTCTTGGGACAATCTCCCATGCACTGTTCCTGACGATCGAATCATATTCTTCGATCATGGCATCAACCCATGCGGGTTCCTCCACGGCTTCCTCAAAAGAGGATGGCTCCGTCACAACACATTGACTCACAAGAGCCATGTATCCAGTGTACCGATCCGGTGACTGTCTCTGTCTGCGCTGTGCTGTAGGTGGTCCTACAACCTTCTCTACATCTTGAGCCAGTCGCTCAGCTTCTGTAGTGCGCATGCGCCCTCTGATGGTTGGCGCTGCATGGGTGGTTTCTTCCACCTCCTGAACTTCCTCTTGTGGTTGATCCACATCCGGAAGCTCCTCCTTAGGAACTAACAGCTCCTCATCTGCATGCAAGTGTAGCTCCCTCTCAAGCGAACACTGCATGGCTTTCTCCTCCTGAAATTTTATATCCCGTCGCACAACAGTCTTTTGACTGTCTGACAAATACACCCGGTAGTTGTGAGGTGTATCAGTGTACCCCACAAATATTCCAACCTCAGCAGTTGGATCCAGCTTCCTTCTCGCATCCTTCGTCACATGCAAGTAGACAGGAGAACCAAAAATCCGCAAATGGGAAATATCAGGCCTCTTGCCAGAATAAGCCTCCTCTGGTGTACTCATGCCAAGAACCTTGTGAGGACAACGGTTCTGCACATACACTGTTGTATTGCATGCCTCGGCCCACAAGTGAAGGGGTAGGCCCTGATCATGCAACATCGCCCGTGCAGCACCCACGATCGTTCTGTTCTTCCGCTCAGCCACCCCGTTCTGCTGTGGGTTATGGGGTGCGATGAGCTCTCTCCGAATCCCTTCTGCGCTGCAAAATTCTTTGAATTCAGCCGAGATGAATTCACCACCATTGTCGCTCCTGAGAGCCTTCACCTTCTTCCCCGATTCCTTCTCGACCAGTGCTTTGAACTCACAGAACTTAGAGTATGTCTCGCTCTTCTTCTGCATGAAGAAGATCCAACACTTTTGAGAGAAATCATCAACAAAGATCACGTAGTACTTGTTCTTTGTTGTCGAAGCTACTGAGAAAGGACCACACACGTCTGTGTGAACTCTCTCAAGGATCGTCGTGGTGCGACTATCCTTCTCGTGAAAGGTGGCTTTCACAAACTTCACTAAAGTACACCCCTTGCACTGATCTAACTGCGCAAGGGTGCCCTTAGGAAGCCCAGTAGAAATCTACTGCAGGATCTTCAAAGCTCCATGGTGAAGGTGGCCCAATCTCCGGTGCCACAGTTCGCCCTCATCATCCCGGCTCACCACTTCTCCCGCTTTGCATGCCATTGCTGCGCAGCCATCTACTTGCAACTGATAAAGGTTCTTGACTCGAACCCCTATCTTCCGGGTCTCTCCAGTTGTCTTACTGCGTAGGAAGGCTTTTCCTTCGCTGAAGACCACATCATACCCCTTGTCTTCCAACATAGCCACAGAGATCAGATTCTTCATCAATCCTGGAACATGCAAAACTTCCTTCAATACAAAGGGTTTACCAGACTCCCTCTCAAAGGAAATGGTACCGATACCAGTCGCACTGTATCTACCATCATCGCCCATCTCGATGTGCACTCCAAGATATTTTTTCTCCAGATCTGAAAACAGATCTCGATCTCCGGTCATGTGAAATGACGCACCACTGTCCAAGAACCAAACTGATCCCGCCACACTTGAAACCAAGCATGCGATCAGTGAAAAATCTAGTTCAAATTGAGAAGCCAATGCCTCTCCCGCTGCAGATCCGGCAGCCTTCTTATTTTTCTTCTTCTGCGGACAATTTGTGGCATAGTGTCCGTGCTGGTGACAGTGAAAACACTTCACCTTGGACATGTCTTGCTTCTTTCCTTTCGCACCAGACTGAGAAGCTTTCTTGCTCTTCCCCTTCTTTGATTTGGTAGCCAAAGCGCAATTTTCTTCATCAGATACCTTTGATGAAGATCCGTCCCTGGTAGTCCTCCTTATCTCCTCTTGCATGAGATCCGCCCAAAGTCGCTCCCATCCCGGCAACTTCTCCCGACCATTGACACTATCTTGATATGCATGCCAAATTTTCAAAAGACCAAGGAGAGCCAGGTCTACCATATCCTCTTCTTCGACAGTCACCCCCACACTTCCCAGCTCATCTCTACATTGAGTGAACTTCGTAAGGTACTTGGTGATACTGTCGCCTTTCTCCATCTTAATGTTTCTGAGCTTATCCTTGAGTGCCAGCTTCCTTTGGTCGCTCTTACTCTAGAATATATCTGTCAATGATTTCCACATCAAATATGGAGAAGCTTTTCCATGCAGGCTAGATACAATGTGATCCTTCACGCCCTCCAACAGAATCCTTCAACATTTCTCCATCTTCTTTTGCCAAGCCTCGACTTCAGCAGGATCAGTGGGCTTTTGGACATCCATATCTACAAACTCCTTCAGTCCATTATCTTCTAATACTGCCTCCATCTGATCTTTCCATGTAACATAATTCAAACTTCCTTCAAGGGCATATTCGAGTCGCAAACCGTTGAAAGACATTTTCAACTCTGGCACCAAGAAAAAAAACTGCTGCAAAATTTGAATTCCAAACTCAAAAACTCAACCGCTTCTGAATCTGTGAGAACAAATTATTTCTAGCACATATATCGACTGCAGGGGCATTTACTGGATGTATCACCTTTCAAAGGAAAGGATGGATCCAGAGGCTACCTAGCCCGCATGCAGACTCTGTCTACCGAAATAAGTTTGTAATCACTGTGATGATCAATCTTTGCTCCGATACCATGTAGAAATTTTCTGAATAATGAAGATATATCCACCGAGATTATCTTGATCACATAATAATTCAAATTCATATGCAACACATAATCTCTTCTACTCAGATCATCACACATGCGGAAATAAAACAAGCGGTATGCGATCAAAAGATCATCAAAACATCACACACATTACACAGTATGTATGGAGAAAGCTTATAGCTGAAAACCCCCAGATATTTTGTATATTAAGATGGAAGATAACGTGTAACAATCTCAGTACAATACTCCTCACAAGTACTCAGTACTGTCTCTGAAGGTTACACACAAACTAGCTTGGTTTTGAACAAGTCAAGGCTTCAAAACTCAACCACTAATTGCCTGCCTCTATTGCGCAATCAAGGCTGGTGTAATGAGAGATCCAAGTTCGAATCTCACTGGCTCCAACTGCACAATCATCATTGGCAATCTCCTCCAATGCTTGTGCAAAATCTCATGCACAACTGTTGTCACAACTAATAGCAAACTCACCCTTTCATCTACCTCTTCCGCTGGTCTCCACTGAACTGTCCATGCACTGTAGTGAACTGATGTGTTCTTGAGTTGAATAATGAGTTAATAATTATTGAATTAAATAATATTTAATTCACTCCACTCATTACTAGTTGATTAGCTAGTTAAACTAATCACAACTAGTTCAACTAAGTTAAACCGAACACAACTCCACCAACTGTCCCATCAACTCCACCAAACTCTGCCATTGAAGTCCTAACTGAAGTCAACCATGCATGAGCTCACCAAACCCCAAGGAATAGCGTAATTCCTTCTGTCAGATGCATGGGCCACATCTGTAGCTCCAACTGAAGTGCTGTAAGAGAATAAACTGAAGTTTAGAGTCCAAATATTATTAAGGGCTAATAATATTTGACTGACCTATTTTTAGACAGACAGTCTAAAAATAGACTTCAACCTAAATGTCTAAAAATAGAGATCCATCTATTTTTACCAACTCGACCAATCATCCAATAATAGCATACTGCAACTCCTAGACCATGCTCCATATGTCTAAAAATAGACATAGTCTAAAAATAGACTTTGCACCAAAAATAGCCTGCGGGCCCACTTAGTGAAGGCGACTTCATTTCACTAAGCTCCATCATCTTGTTGCATTTTCAACAAGGATTTTGTAAATTTTCCCGGACGATTGGAGAACATGAGGAAGATAGGATAATTGAGATTTAGAAATTTATTGTAAATCTTAAGCTAGAAACAATTCCATGATTTTATGAGGATTTTTAGGGATAAAAGCTAAATATTAGGACTTGAGGATTTAGCGGATTTTGTTGAGATGATTGAGGATTTGAAACTAAATTTGTTTAGATTAATTTGTATAAATATAATAAGCCTAAAATGCAAGAGGGATATCAGATAGGAGTTAGAGTAGGTTTTTGAAAAACAGAGGTTTGCTAGGTTAAGCCTACGGGTAGTTGTAAAAAAGGTCATTGATTGAAGATCAGGTCAGAGACAGAGGTCTTTGTAATTTGATTTCATATGTATAGATGAAGAAATGATTCTGAATTATGTGTATTGGTTAATTTAATTCTGTGTGAGAAGTGCATGAACTGATGTGTGTCAATCCTATCATCGATCACTGGAAGGATCGATGATACAGAAATAAAGTTGTTTTGTTTAAATTCAGCATTTAAAAATATTTGGATTCATGTACCAGGAGTGTATTGAATCAATCGTAATTTCAGATTGAAACTGGAATTAATGATGAATTGGGTAGATGCAGAATGATAATGGCGCAGCATTGTTGAGCCAACAGCAACGTTGAAGAATTGGAAGTATGCGATGGAACAGTAAGGTTCTATTGTCGAAGTTGTAATTATGTGAAGTGGGCAGCGTTGAAAGACTTTAGTGAAGCCTTTAGATAGGAATGGAGCTATTGAATGTTACATTAAGGAAGATATTGGTGTATGAGCCATGAGTGAATGGCATATTATGATTTGAGTTGCGTTTTAATTCAATCCCTTGATTCTGAAACCCTTTGAAGGTTTTCAGAACATACCGAATCGATGGAATGGAAAACGATAAATAAGAGTTATGTTATTGAATTAAACAAAGGTGCGGTTTGAAAGAAGGACTTTAATTCATGTTTGCAGAGTCAAATTGAAGCCTAAATAAGGTGGAACCGTGAGCCACGGTGTGACAAAACCATGCGCTGGCACATGTAGAAACTGAGATGAAAGTGCAGAGATACAAGTGCGTAGAGGTCTTTAAGAATTGTTCAAATTATTAAATTAAACCTCGTGTAAATTGGGACTATGAAACCAGAATGGAGTATGGAGTCTTGAAAATGCAGAGGAGTCACCTTGGAATAATTCATGCGGAATTATCATTCAAAGAAGAGGACAGAACTGTGAAGAAATGAAGCAGTCGGAACCGTGAAAAAGGTCTTGAGAATCAAAACCAGTGGTCTCGTGCTGGTTCAAAACGGTAAGAAGATTTCTTTGAAATGAACGCGATAGCATCCAGGAATTGATGTGTGGCATCAGTGGAATTTCAAACCCAGCTATTTCGCGTAGATTTTGGCTTTTAAAATCTGGAGATAAAACGAATGTGATTTCTGTCTGATTTGGATCGACTGAGATCCAACAATATTTGCATCATGAAGTTTCATGGAAGATAACAGAGGTATGTTAAATGCTGTGGGACCATAAATAGGCAGAATTGGTAAGTGTGGTGTTAATTTTATGACATAAGGTTAATTGATGATTTTCCACAAGGAATGTGCGAAGCATAGTAGCCAAGGTTGATATATATTGGTTCAAATATATTTAACCGAGTTGATAAGGTAAATATGTCACGTAAGATAAGTCGGGTATGTCGCAGGTCGAAAGGCTTGAATTGTTGGCATGTTAATGAAGTTGTAGGCTAGAATTAAATGTTATGTGATATGGGTTCAAATGCCAAATTCGATATATCTAATGTCAAATATTCATGTTTGACATTTGGGAATGAAAGTTGTGGCCATGAGTAATTCTATGGATTATTTGGTTTATAAACCTTAGAATTGAAGTTTATAAAGCATGAGTTTATGAATACAATGCCGAGAGTTATTTAGACCAAAGTTTATTTTAATGCTTTTAAGGGCTCTCGCTTGTGGAGGAAACCTTGGATAAATAGGTTTCGACTGTGCTTTTATAACCATGTTTCAAAAGTGAAGAAATATTCATTTGAATATTTATTTGTAGAGAGGCTTCCGCAATTTAAATTTGCCCAAATCTAGGAATTATGTTGGGTCTAGAAAGGACAATGCATTTTTATATGCACTTGAAGGTGAATGTGGGTTTAGCAGCACTCAGGCTGCTATCAGAAAGGAATCATAAATGTATGGAAATATTCATTCCGGAATTTAAATTATCGAGTTAGGAAATATTAAAGAGTGTTGTTGGGCACTTTCCTCATGTTAATAAAATGTACTTAAACTAATCTTGATATTTGAATAAATTTCGTTGTCTTACAATTCCAAGATCAATTCATATGTAAATCCCCAATAATATGAAGAATGAATTAATTGAAAAACCTTGTCGATATCATACCATTATTATCCCAGTCTAAAATCTCTGCAACCTGAAATATGTTTCGTTATAAAATAAATTGAGAAGGGCAATAGTAAATATGCAAAAAGAAGCACTTGTTAACTCTACTCTATTTTTAATCTAATTTCTTTCAACAGAAATAAATCCTAAAATAAAAATGGCATTAAATTCGTCAAACCTATGCCATTAAATATCGAAACGTAAAGGAAATATCTGAAATGGAATTGCAGTGTTCAATTTAAGAAAGTTAAGTTTTTTGATTGGAGATATTCTTAAAAAGTTTTGATGGACATTTCTATGAACTTGGACTGAAAGTCTCCTCATGCTAATTCTGGCATTATTATAAGGATGAATATTTAAAATTTCAAGATTAAAAATACTTATGAATCCCTAGATAATTTTAATTAATTAAATCAGAATTAAATGGTCATATCATAATTATTATCTCCTTTATAAATCCCTGAAATTGAAAATCACTTTCATTAGATAATGAATTAAACACAACAAATAGTGAAAATGAGAAACAAAAATCAAAGAAGTGTCGGCTAACTAAATAAACTCAGAAATAAATTGCTAAATTCATGAATCAAACCTGTATAATTAAATTTTAAAATATAAAGAATATCTATAGAATGAAATTGCAGAATCAGAATTTAAATCACTCACGCATGAAATCAAATGCAATAAATAAATCACACCAACAGGAAATAAAATTCATTGAAACAAATAAATTCTAAGTAATTTAGAAACAAATTGGCTGATGGGCCTAATCACCCAGCTCAATCTTTCTAGAAAGAAACTACATTAACAAATCATCTCAGAAATTCAAAACAACATGAAAATGTAAATTAAATGCATATTCATATTGCTACAGAAATCGAATTACACAAAGACTCAATCAAATCAAATGATACAAATGCTACAATGTTGGGCTCTAGTTCATAATCCAGTGTTCCACAACAACTTCCATCATCTCCAATTCTCTACAATCCCAACCTCAGCCTACTATGCAGTTCTATTTTTCTACTACATTACTCCTATCTGTGCCATCAATCTAGGTGGATTCGAATCCTTTCCAGGATCTCCCCCCATCATATTACAAAAATCGATACTAAATAGTTTTTAACATGCTTCCCCTATGTGTTGATGATTCCTTACATTTCTACCTTCCATATTTTACAACTCATGTAATCTATTTTTATCGAACTTGTTGGAAAAAATTGATTAACATGGAAATTTCATGCTTGATCTCTATTCTTTCATAAGCTGATTTATAAAATTGAAGGACTATGCTTCTTTGGTGCAATGAGGAATTTCCTTTTGTTCCCTCATCTTCAGGCAATCTAATTCATAATTATTATTGGCAATTTGCCAATTAATTACAATTTCTTGATTCAATTGTTATCGTGAAGTTAGAGAATTGCCACATTGGGAGCTTGAACTCTAATTTTCCTTCGTAAATCTCATGCCAGATTCGATCACCCACAAACCGGTTAATATCACAATGAGAAGATTTATTTCCCATTGAGTTGTTGTGAATCCGACTTCTAGAAATAATTCTGACTCCATCATATTGTTGGAAGAGAAAACGTACAGCTGGCAAGCTTCTGTGGTTTGCGTGAAATTTTTTTATGTTATTGAACCAACAAGTAGGCAAGCTACGCAATCTTATTCCAGCGTGTTCTTCCCTCAGACCATATCCTTATGTTTGGATTCACGGAAAATCAGGGAAGAATGTCTGCTGCTGGATTTAATTTCCACACCTCCAAAGAAATACAGCCACGTATGAATTATTTATAAAAAAACAAACTTAACAGTCCACAAAATTATTGTTTTCCTCCTTCATTATTTTTTTCCAAATTCCCATCTAATTCTTTTAGAAAAAATCGTGGGTTCTTATGGAACAAATTTTATCCATAATAAACTCCAATTCAGTTTGTATTGACATGAAGTACATTGCTCGATGGTGGATTTTGGATATTGGAATTGCATTATGGTTGAGCGATATTGTCTCATGTAAAAGCTATTATTTTCCTCCAAATCCCAAAAATTATTCATGTGCTGGCAGCTTTGGAGGAATTTTCATAGAAAGGATCTAATCCTAGGGCTTGGAGTGTCATTTGTTCACCTC
This sequence comes from Pinus albicaulis, assembly GCA_034641835.2. NCBI lineage: Eukaryota > Viridiplantae > Streptophyta > Pinopsida > Pinales > Pinaceae > Pinus > Pinus albicaulis. The sequence goes on along the minus strand of CM076570.1, from coordinate 1,606,409,348 downwards.
TAAGGGTCTGAGCAATAAAATTGCTGACAACACAACCATCATCAATGTTCATTCATGGCCCATATCTATTAAATATTTGAGCAATGTGGATCTCTGACCAAAAACCGTGGTCAAATTTGCCAAACCGTTCACGTTTAGCCCGTTTCTGTACTTAAAACTGCACTTAACAACTCTTTTAGCCTTCACTCCCTTTTGGTGATGAATTTTGCCGAACAGTTTCTGGTTTATATGAAACATGGTCATCTGAGCATGATGCAAGTCTCATAATGTTGATATTCCTCACCATTTGATCACAAAATTCATATTTTCACCTACAGCAATCTCATTATGTACTCAACTTTGTAGTAACTAGTTTGACTTGTGAAGACTTTCGGCAATGAAACCCTGCAACAATTAATCTACCGTTTTAGGGTATAGATGGTGATATTGCATGATAATAATTTTTTACATGGGGTGAATCTGTATTCAAACGCGTTTCAAGAAGCATTCCTGTACTGCTGGTGCGACGACTTATTCTCCTGCCACCAAGAAGGCATATCATTAATGAAATTTACATAAAAATACTCTTTAAACTAATTAACAAAAATAATTTATAAATAAATAGTCATTGCCTCTAATTCCTCTAATTAAAAACATAATAGGTTAGTAATGATACAAACACTAAGTACAAGCATGTAATTATTTGATAAAAAACCATAAAAATTTGGACAAAAAGGCGGCTCAACAGGTGGTAACCCCTTTGGTTCTCGAAACATCTTGCCATGTTGACTTACCACATCAAACAAATCATATTTCAATTTATAATCACAACCTTCAAAAGATTCATATTCCATATCATTTTTTTTTTATCATAAGACGTAAAAGCTTTTTCTTGAATTTGCTAGTCTTTTCATTTGCCTTGCATTAACTAAAGAGAGATTTAGCTTTTTGCGATGAGCTCTTACAATATATTCCACTCCATATTTTAACAAGTGGTACTTGTTCTCATGGCGATATAAGACTTCTTTCCTATCATAGAGATAAGGACTACCTAAAATAATTCCTAATATGTTAAGTGGTACAACATCTAACTCAACTTCATCAATAAAGTTTGTGGTGATTGCAAACCAGAAAATACATTTTCTTGTAACCCGTAAATTTGTATCCTTGGTTATCCAACTCAAAGGATATGGACTGTGATGAGGTATGTTTTCAAGAATAATTTTATTGACTAAGTCTTCAGATATTATGTTCACTTGAGACCCACTATCAAATAGTGTGTCAATTTTTGTATGTTTTGAGACAACTCTTCCATGAAACAACTCTATTCTTGTTTTTTCACTTGGAGTGTTACTGTGACAATTTGATGAACTAGTACTTGTTATGGCTTATTTTACCTCTGTGACCATGGATGCAATTTTAGTCCATCACTTGAGTCAGATCCAAGATCCTATTGTGTGGTAGCGGTTGTATTTTGTTTCCCCTTGTTGTTGAATTTCTTAGGCCTCAATTCTGGATGAAGCTTCCAACAGTGGGCTTCATCGTGACCGTCTTTGGAATAGTGTGTACATGTGGTTTTCTGCCCTTCTTTTTTTATGGATGCATTTTTATTTTGTTTTCATTTGAAACCCCTTCTTTTTTCACCACCATTAAATGGTTTCTTTTTACCTTCTTCTCGTACATTTTTCCCAGTTTCCTCAAGGTGTGTAGCTTGCACACAGACCTCATCTAGACTAGTGGGATTGAACATGAGGATGGTATGTTATGGGTAGCTATATAAACCCCCATATATACTTCAGCAAGGTATCTTGAGAATAAGGGCTCTTTTTCTAAATGCTTGGGTGTAATCTTGTACACTTTGACCCTTAAGTTGTCTAAATTTTTTGCGAGTTCAAAATGCATTTTTGCATGTAAGCTAGAGGGTAGAATTTCCTTTTAATTGCAGCAATGAAGTCAGACCAAGAAATTAAGATCTTTTTTTTAATCTCATCTTGTGCCCTTGATTCCCACCATATAAGTGTTACACACTCCATTCTCAAGGAAGCCAATTTAATCTTTATGTCATCCTCTTGAAGGTTCTGAATTCTGCAATAAACCTCCAACTGACGAATCCAATTATCCAACTTCTATGCATTCACTTCACCATTATACATCGCTAGCTCAAATTTAACATCAAGTTAAAGTAAGGGTGATTTTCCTGTTCCTTTTTATGTGTATGAACAAGTTGAAGGGTTGTGGTAGTGTAATATGATGAAGAGGAAGGTGAAGATGTTGGTGAGGATGATGGCGAAGTGGATGGTGGTTTATCACTATCTCCATGACCTCCTCCTGGAGAACCCTCTCCTCTAGGAGGCATAAAAATTTCTCCCTACATCCTTAAATTCATCTCCTCATATAGGACCTTTACCATCTTTGTCATATCAAAAAATTCCTTCTTGAATACTCTCTCCTCTTCTTTCATTGTAGGTTCTCCTTCATGAGACATGCTCACTGAAGACTCAACTTCAATTTGAGGATGTGCTAGTGTTGAAGACTTGGGAAACCTTAACCTTCTTCTTCTTGACCCAACTATAGGGCTTTCAACCAGCGTCCCTTATCCTCTTTTGAGTTTTAAACTTGTAAGCTTGACACAAACTTGCAAACAATTAAATCCATTCTTACACAAACAAACCTAGTTGCTCTGATACCAAAATGATATAATTAACATATGTTAGTAATGTTTTTATAATTCCTCTTTCAAAATTTAAAACAAATTTCTTTCATGTGCTTAAGGATTCAAATTCTCTTGCAAGTTAACTGAGTCTCATGAGAAGTTTTTATGTTAATTTTATGAACAATTTAACATAAAACAAATACTAAACAATAGTAATAAAATGTACAGTACATCACCATACAACACATCAACACAAGGATTTGATGAAGGAGTTCAACCCTCCTGGGCTACATCTCCTTGGTCCAACTTCCATGGCTTGGGCCTCTCTATTATGCTCAAATTTGCAAAATGACATGTTTACAATGCTTTTCTGCTCTTGAAACTCGTTTCATTGAATCCAGAATACTCAAATAAATGGTACCTTAGCCTCTTTCTACTCTTGATTTGGTCAGAAATTTGATGAGTTATGACCTCTCCTATTTTTCCCACAATTCACTCCACAAATTGCACAAAATTCAGGCCAGTCCTACAGATCCGCCCGAAATTTGGAAAATTGTCCTACAATTTTGTTCATCGGTGGTGCAAATTGTGGGTCGGTTAATTTATTTAATAACACCCATAAACTAGATTAATGCTAATAAAATCGCATTAAGTGTTAATTAAATGTGGGTGAGAGTTTTAATGGCATGTTTAGGTTCTAGTGCCTCCTACGCTCCGTCTGTGGTCTAAGGTATAGGGCATATGGTGACTTGTGTCAGGGGTTTTCCCACGGGGTTGGCATCCTCTCCCCCTAATGGTTCATACAACAAACTTAAAATAGAAGCAGCAATTACATTGGGTAAGAAACAACGAGTAGCGCAGTTGGTAGAGGCACGGGTTTGGTGGGCGAAGGTCTTGTGTTTGACCCCTGCCCGGTCCCTCTGGTCCATAAATCATAATTTTATCATACCATGAGCGGGACACGTGGTGGCCCCAGGCTAAGCCACATGTCTCGTCCTCATTGGCCTCCCAAAAACCAGTAAAAAAATTTCCAGATCACACCAATATGAACCAACCACCTCATGCCACTTGGTAGCCCACAATTTGATGGTGAAATGCATTGACTGGTAAACCTGCCTTATCACCCTGCCACATAGGTATGCCTAGTCAGTAGTACAAACTATTGACTGGGTCTGTCTGCACAATTGTTTTCCAAATTCGCATGTTTAGGAAAATAGATGGAACACGTTTCTGAAGCCATACGAAATCCATTTCGCGTGAAATGAGTTGTGTCGGATTCAGAACAACAAACACTACGCGGTCGTTCAAGTTTCGTTTCATTCTGAGAACTTTGATTTTTTTGCATAATTATTAGAACCTTATCAATAGACTAGCCCTCAATGCACCCTAGTATGATCATGAAAGACCCGAGTCAAGTGACATCATTGGACCAATGATTTTGATCCCATGTGGATTTTTTTTAGCAGTCTACTTTACGTTTGCATAGTATTTTATGTTTAGTTGTTATATGTGGTATTTTGTGTAAACTTAGAACTGCCATATATCGACCAACAAATTTAAATTCCAATATGGTAGAATGAAGTTGGTATTTTTTGAACAATGGATATCAATGATGTAATTTGACAATTGTAGGAAATACAACCAACTCACAAAAACAAAAATTAATAGGCATATAAAAAATCAATACATTAGAGAAATTTTGAGGTATAAAATGGGCCTCAAAATTAAAATGTACAACCAAAATCAACTTTATAAGAACCAATATGACTTAAGATGATGATGTCAACCATGGGGGATGATTCACCAAATTTGGAGTAAAAAAAAAATATTAAAAAAAAAAACTGTTTTTTCAACTTATCTCTCTACTATTTTACTCAAATTTTGAGTTGGAGCATTTGTTGGTTGAAAATTGTAATTACTCATCCAATGAGTACCCATGTTGCATACTTTCGATGGACCCTGCTACACAAAAATTGATAAATACATGAAAAAAACATAATAATCACATTTTTTCATGAATTTCTCATTTTTCGTGTAGCAGAGTCCACTGAAAGTATGCAACATAGGTACTCATTGGATGAAGAATTAAAAATTTTCATCCAACGAACGCTTCCGCCTAAAATTTAGGTAAAACCGTAGGGAGATAAGTTGAAAATATGAGTTGAAAAAATATTTTTTCTTTTTCCCTTCTAAAATTTGATGATGTAATCTAATATTATTTTATAATATTCTGTAGGAGACCTATTTTAGACCTTAAAATTTCTTTAATGGTTAGATCCATCTTAACTCCACATCTACTAAGCGCCCAGAAGTATCAAACCTCTTTTCACTCTAAAAGAGGTTTGCATGTCAAGAAATATGATTCCTCTCAATGCTTGGTAGATCATGAGTTAAGATGGATCTATGCTAATTCAATTATTAGTTATAATTAATTATTATAAATATAATTATTAATTTTATGTTTTTTGTTTCTATGTAATTCGAACCAAGTCAAAATGTTAAATAGATCAATACATTTCAACATCTCCACCATATTGGGTGGCAACGTTCAAAATTGAAGACATCACAGCCCACCAAGAGGCCTCAGCATGTCAGAGAAGTGCTAAGCTAAAATTTCTTGTTAAAGAAAAAATAAATTTTGATTTATACCGGTATTTTAAAAATTTTAAGTAATATTATAAAATTTCTTATGAAGGGTTGTCGTTCCACCACACATTTCTGAAAATTCCTGGATATATATTATCCCTGGAGGCTCGAGGTGTGGACCCCCTAGCCCTATATGGTTGAAAGTTGAAAGTTGCCTTGTTCTCTGACAACTTTACGTATAGACTCTAGAGTACCCAGGAGGTTGTTGCGACAATAAATAAAGCATAATGGAGTTTATTTCATTGAAACTTGCGAGCAATAATGATGGTGACACTAATGAGTGAGCTATTTTTCCTTGTCGAGAATTTACCTACCAATTTTTTGATCCCATCTAACCAAAGAACCGCAAAAAAGGGTCTGTCTCCATTTTATTACCAAATTTCACTACCTGGAGCCATTTTTACATGTGGGTAAATTCTTCTATAGATGAATCTGATCATAATTCCAAGTTCCAATGAGCACAAGTATTTTTTGGCAATCTATCTTTGCCAATAAGACACTATTGTTAAAAAAGGCTAACTTTATATAAATTGCTAGTTGTTCCTAGCGCCTGTAGAGGCTAAATGAACCCTCCATCTTGCCTCGTAAAATGGACTGAGATATATATTTGAATCTAGTTATAGAGGTTGATTAAACCCTCCATCTTATTGATAGAACCCTGCCATCTCTGAAAAACATACCATCTATCCTCCAACTGACCTTTTAGCTACTATATTCATGCTCTTAGATATGAAAATAATTTTATGTTTTCTCATCCTCTATGACAAATTTCATTTTCGTTGACATTTTACCTTCTTATGTCACACTACTAGCTTTACCATCTTCATACTCACAAAATCACCTATAACATTGGATTTTCTAATGAAAGAGAATTTTCCTTTACACGCTTGTCTTGTTATAAAACATTATCAAGTTTATTTAAATGGAATTAGAGACTTAGGATATGACAACTTTAGACTTGACCTCTATTTTCTAAGAACCTCTTACAATGGAATACCCTGACTTCCACCTTATCTCAGTAAGAGGAAAATTAATAGACTTTTGGTTCTCATAATTTACATGTATGATGCTTCTTATGAAGATGATAGGCTACTATGATGAAACTAGCAAGGATACTTTGGACCATATATAACCATGTAGATTTTAGCTCCTAAGTTGTATATCCCTCTTATATTCCTTAATTAGAGAAATTCATATTCTCTTTCACCCCTCCTTCAACTTTAATTCCAAAGAAATGCACATGTATGAACATATCCTCTTCCACAAAAAGGCGTGATGTATTGCCATTAGTGGATGGTATTTGTAACTAAATTCATCCAGAGTAGTTGAATATGTACAAAAGCCTCTAGCATTTCTAGATCTGCCTTTTTTAGAGTAAGTGCATCATTTACTCCATCACCAGTCATTGCAACCACTATTGTGTTAGGGTCCTATAATAATAGGATTCATGATTTTTGAATTGACTATGATAGTCTTGTAAATATGTACATACCTTGCTTTCTGCAAGTTGTTTTCCCATATTTTGAAAAATGAAAAATAATAAAAAATAAAAGAGGGTAAAAAGACCCAAAATAAATATCAAAGGACTTAAAAAAAGATAGACCCCAAAAGAAAAGGAGATGAAAATAAAACATGAAAGTGAGCAAGTCAAAATGCCACTACCATTTACTTTTCCTGCAAGAATAATGATTATGCGCAGATTGTCAATAAATGCCATAATCCATGATTGGTTAAACAGTTTAATCTAAAATTTTCATGCTTTGAATTTCATGTTTTAGGTAGAGAATAAAGATATGTCAAACAGTATAAACTTGACAAATCATTAGATTAGATAAAGAATAAATGAGGAGCTCAACAGTTTAATCTAAGCCCTCGGATGAAATAAGGTTAGACTTAGATATATTTATGCTTTGAAAGAAAAATAATTTAGGGTTGCAAGCCTAAATGCACCCATAAAATGAAGTAAAAAATGTTAGAAATAAAGATGGGTAGGTAGAAAGCAGTTATGCAAGCATGTAATAAAGCATCATTGGGAAAAATTCATTAATTTCCCCTCCCCTACAAATATTCAGTACCCTAAACTATCAGTCAAAAAGACTCAGAGAATTTCTCTGACTTATGTTGGGACCGGACCCAAGGCTCAATGACTGATTAGTTAAAAAATATGGAATTCCCACACTAGACCCACATTCATCAGCATTTATCCTTCATTTCATAATCATAAGCCCTTTTCCTAAGTAAAATCCCATTTTTAATTAGTAAAAACCCATTTTTACTTAGTAAAAATAAAACCCTAAATGACTATTACCATTCCCTTCCAAAAATCATTCATAAACCCTCAAAAATACATTTATCATAAGTTAAAGTGTGAAGTAAAACAACAAAGAAAAACTATGTTATTTACACTTTATTTTAGAGTTAAACATGTGTTTTTCATGTCCCCTACACTTCACCCTTTATTTAATACTAACTACTAACTATATATATTAATTACCTAAGTTATGCCCTCCCATATGATATTAAAATCCCTTTATATTAAATAAACCCACAAAAACCCTTTATTTTACTTTAAACCAATGTTTTAACATCCCATGTGCACAATATTAAACCCCACCCTATCCCATTGGTTTAAAAACATACCTATATATAAATACCCCGCCCCCTATAGTTTTAAAACAACTATCAAAAGTTGAGAAACTATATAATAAAAAAAACCCACACCCATATGTACAATTGAAACATTGGCAAATGTTTTAATTAACACATAAAACTTATCTTCCACATCATATTAAACCTAAGGTTTAAACTTCGTTTAAAACGATTATTTCTAAAGTTTAAACCTCCCCGTTTCATTGATCAACCCCAGCGTCACTCTCCATACCCGACGCATCTTTCATTACAAATCTTGATCATTCGCATTATTACCCCGCAATTCAACGGTTGAAAATTCATATTGCAAATAAACTAGCGCGATCACCACCGTTTCGTTTCTATGCGAAATGGGTGGTATTCCCATTTTCTCTCTCCTCCACGTGCTTGATTTTGATTGGATCGCATTCGATCACTCCAAAACAGCTTACCACCCAAATGTTGTGCAATAACTGCTTATTTTTTTGATCCGTTGAAGTCCAAAACCACCGTTCCCACCCGATGTTACCATCATTTATTGCAGAGTTAATGTAACCAAAAATGCCTAATAAACATACGAAATGCATTCATTTCCTCTCCTACTGTGCATAAACTCTGTATAAAGCCCCCCCCGACTATCCAACAAGTAGTTTACATCATTTTCAAGCCAAAAACCTACAAATTTAAACTTGATGCCATTAAAGATAGTTGAGGAGTTCTGAATTACTCCATAACATCAGAAGGGAGTTATTCAAACTGTTCAAAAACCCTCAGAAACCTCCTCGAAACCTTATACCTGTGTATAACAGGTATTTCTCTAAAATTTAGACCTATTTTCAAATTTGAAAAGACCTTTAAAAGGACAATTTTAGTTAGAGCTTAAAAACCAACCACTGAACTTTATCAAAAAAGCCCAAAAAATAGGTCAAACCCTGTCAAATTTTCTAAAAAACCCTGTTTCTTGCTACGCGTTGTTTTTAAGAGAAATTGTGAGTTTTTTATATTTTTTATAAACTGTTTAAACTCCAAAAGAAGCCAGAAATCCTCTGAAGGTATCCTAAAGCCTCTCTACCCAATCTTTAAGTAAATTTTAGCCCAATTGCTCAGTAAAAAAGTCCAAGAAACCCCTGTTTCTTGTGTCTAAACTAGTAAAAGCCTATAAATCCTTTTGAAGAATCCAAATTGACAAGAAAAATCCAAGAGAAGCCCATATTTTGACCATATTCATCCAAGAAACCTCTGCTAAAATAAAAATACCTCTACAAACTATATAAACTTGCAGAAGTAACCAAAAATGCCTAAAAAGCAGAGCTCTAGCAATCCTGAAGGTTCCAAAGTGCCAAAATAAACTCCAGCCATGACTTATAAGACTGCTATTGTTGTAAATCCTTTACAGCCCCCTATCATAGACATTGAACACATTCCATTAGTTTATATTGATTATAAAATAGCAGACCCAATTGTTGAGTTTAATCTGCTAGATATTCATAACTGGAGTTATGAAAAGTCCTTAGATAATGAAGAAGAAGTCCATATTTTGGAATCCCACTTGCCCAAATATGTTGTTCCATTAACTCATCCATGCCAAGAAGTCATTAGGTTATGTCAACAGTATTATGTTCCTGAATAGAGAGCCATAGTTAATGCCAACAAAGAAGTGCTTTTCACCATTACTGCTGAGTCCATTAACCAAATGCTACAACTTCAACATGATCCTCAAGCAGTCCCTTTATCCATAGATGCCCTTACCAAGTTGTATATTAGCCTTGATTTTCCTAAGAGATTCATGATTTTTCAGACATTTATGCCTTTGCATGTATAAATTCCTCAAATAAATCCCCCATATTCCACTTCCAGATTCCCAGAGTGTTGAAGACATGTGATTTCCATGCTTTCCTTCATTCTAGGGTACTTTACTGATGAACACACAGATGAATCCATCTTGGGTTTCTTATCCACTTTTACCCCAGGACAACCCCCATTTGTAATCTTTGATTATGATGGTTACATTGCAGACAATATTCATTATCAATTGATCAATTTTCCAATTGAAGGGGTGTTCAGATACACTTCCTTCCTCTTCCACATGTTTTTATATTTTCAATAAGATAATTTTCCAGTTACTCTTCAAAAGCTTGACATAGAGGGAAATCCTCTTTCTGTCATTTTCTGGACTACTTTTCTCAGGAAAGAGTGTGTAGATTTCACTTATGTAGAATTTTTAGAATTATTCATACATCCAGTAATCAAAATATTAACAAAAACAGAACAGCCAAGGATAAATGAAGAAATGAAGAAGATATTACAGTTGGCATAGAAGAATAAAGTTGGTGATTGGTACCTATATGAAAAACATACTAAGATTAGATTTTTTGGGTCAATTTTGTTACCTTGCAAGTTGCCCAAACATGTTTCAATGAGGATCTTTTCCTTGGAGTATATCAGGAAAATCCTAAACTTTGATTTTATAAATTTCATGCTAGCAAAGAAGAAAACTCAGTTCAAATTAAAGAATCAGATAGGGCCATTCATCTGCAATCATAGGGATGCAGAGAAAGAATTAGCTAAGCAGCTATTGGAATTCAGATTTGAAGAAAGCTTTCCTTAGAATTATGATCCACAAGGGATCCTAAGTAAACTAAGGGTTAAATGTAAATTAACACCCTTCATTCATGAAACAAAACCATATATAGAAAAATATGCAAAGTATACTGAGTGGAAAGAGAATACCTTAATAGATGCAGTGAGGAAAAGTGATACTAGTCACACTTTAAAGACTGCAGATCAACTAGAAAAATCCACCAAGAGAGTAAGGGAAGAAGGTGCCTATGTTGTTGAAACTATAACTGAAACTAAATTCAAGTTAATATACAACAAAAGGCCTAAGTTAAATTCATTGGGTAAAGAGAAGGTAACAATTGATGTTGAAGAAACAGATCTCCCAGGTACCAACACTGATTTTCCAGAAACAAATCTTGCCATTGTCATCACCAATG